>PVHT021183688.1:4249582-4403462 GCA_004024745.2 Catagonus wagneri
GAAAAAAAAAAAAAAAAAAAGCAACAAAACCCCCAAACAGTTAATACAATGGCAATAAGGACATATACATCTGTAATTACCTTAAATGTTAATGGACTGAATGCCCCAACCAAAAGACATAGACTAGCCGAATGGATACAAAAACAAGGAAACAACCAATGGATCACTGAAGAAATCAAAGAGGAAATTAAAAAGTACCTAAAAGCAAATGACAACAAAGACACAACACTTCAAAACCTCTGGGATGCAGCAAAAGCAGTTCTAAGAGGAAAGTATACAGCAATACAAGCCTACCTCAGGACACAAGAAAAAGCTCAAATAAACAACCTAACCTTACATCTAAAGCAGCTAGAGAGGGAAGAAGCCAGGTCATGGAAACAACCTAAATGCCCATCAACAGAGGAGTGGATAGGGAAGATATGGTACATACACACAATGGAATATTACTCGGCCATTAAAATGAATGGAATAACAACATTTATAGCAACATGGATGAATCTAGAAATTATTATACGAAGTGAAACCAGTCAGACAATTAGACAGCAACACCCAATGCTACCGCTTACATGTGGAAACTAAAGAGACACAATGAACTTCTTTGAAGAACAGACAATGACTCACAGATTTTGGAAAACCTTGGTTTTTCAGATAAGACAATCTGGGGTGTGGGGGGATGCACTGTGGGTTTGGGACACAAAATCTATCGAACTGACTTATGATCTTTGTACACCTATAACTGAAATAAAATTCATTGTAAAAAAATAAATAAAAATAAATATTTTTTTTCCTTTTTACAGTTGGATGATAGAATCAGAGGGAGGTGTTTTCTGTAGTTTAGACATTTTTTTTCCATTACTTAATGAATTTTATTACAATTACAGGTGTAAAAAAACATGACAACTCAATTTTTATAGCATTTCCATCCCAAATCCTCAGTGCATCCCCCCACCCCCTAACTTGTCTCATTTGGAAACCATAGGTTTTCCAAAGTCTGTGAGTCAGTATCTGTTCTACAAAGAAGTTCATCGTGTCCTTTTTTTAGTTTCCACACGTAAGTTGTAGCAGTTGATGTTGGTGTCTCATTGTCTGACTGGTTTCACTTCGCATGATAATTTCTAGGTCCATCCATGTTGCTATAAATGTGGCTATTTCATTCCTTTTAATGGCTGAGTAATATTCCATTGTGTATATGTACCATATCTTCCCTATCCACTCCTCTGTCGGTGGGTTGTTTCCTTGACTTCGCTATTGTATAGAGTGCTGCAATGAACACTGGAGTACATGTGTCTTTTTGAGTCACGGTTTTTTCTGGATAGATGCTCAGGAGTGGGAGTGCTGGATCAAATGGTAATTCTATTTTTAATTTTCTGAGGAATCTCCATACTGTTTTCCACCGTGGTTGCACCAATTTGCATTCCCACCAACAGTGTAATAGGGATCCTTTTTCTCCACACCCTCTCCAGCACTTATTGTAGTTCAGACACTTTAACGCAGCTTTATTCTTAGTGCCTTTGCAGGCAGGACCTACCTAATTGCAGTCGCCAACCCTACATAGCCACTACATAAAACAAACCTCTATGTTCCTATGTGTGTTGATACTGAGTTTAAAGTTTAAAAACTGAATATAAGGTAGCCTCTGGAGGGGAATGGCCAAGTAAGATTCAGAAGACATTCTGCATTTTCTATAATATTTTAATTTTGACATGAAAAATATATTCATTTTCTTGGCAATTAAAAATACATATAAAGCAAGATAAGTTTTGAAACACTTTTTTTTTTTTTTTGGACAAATAGGATGGGAAATAAGGGTGTCCCAACTAGTTGGGCCATAGTTTGAGACCCACTGTTCCTTCTGGGGTACTCTTTCCTCTGTTACATTGACCCCCGGAGGGTCGATGACCTTATGCCTAGAGGGTCACTGGGTGAAATGACTTATATGGAAGGAAACACATCCTTGTCCCATGACCACAGAGCCAGGGTCCTCCGTATTCACATTTTCTCTCTAGATTTGCTGACTACCCTGATTTCAGTATTAATAAAGCCTCTTTTGGTTGCAAATGACAGAGACTCAAATTGAATTACCCTAGGGAAAAAGTGGAAGTAACTTTATCTTGTAACTAGAAGAACAAAACAAAACAGGCTTGGCTTCATGCAAAGGTGGTTTTGGCACTCAAACAGCAGCAGCAGGAATGGGTTTTTCTGCCCCAGCTTTCCCTTCTTTTGTATGGACTTCATTCTCAAGTTATTGCCCATATGAGCCAAAGCAGGAAACCAGTCACTGCAGACTTATACCTACCTTATACTTCCACCAAACAACCTCAGCGGAGACAGAAAATCCATCTCTGTTTAGCTCCACAAACGCTTGGTGTTTAGTGTCATTGGTCTGGCTTGGGTCATGCACCTGTCTCTGAACCAGTTGCTCATGGAGAGGAAATGGGATGTTCTGATTGGATAGACCCGGGTCATATGCCCACTAATGGAGCAGGAGCCTGGGATCAGCCCCACTGGAACCACAAGGACTGAGTTGATGGGGCAGGTGGTACCAAGGTACTTTTATTAAAAGAAAGGGAAAGTGTTGCCAGAAGAGGAAAACAAGAGATGTCCACCAGTTTCCCTGACATGTAGCCACACAGAATATCATATCACACAGGTTCATTATCATTACTGTTCTTTTTAAATCTCTAATGTCTGTCTAACATGCTCTGACTTTTAGTTCTCAAACAACTGGTCTTTTCTCTCCCAACCTGGAGTCTCAGGGAGCCCTGAGGGCATTACTGTCAATTCTGGGAGGAGTTAGCTCTCAAGCCCCTATGATTTGGGCTGAGAAGGAATAATGTTTCAGGCAGGAAGCATTCATTCAACATATCTTTCATCACTTCTATGCATCGCCCACGTGTTTGACCCTGATCCTGCCTATGATAATTAGACTGGTAAGACTACTATATGAGAAAATCAGTAGTAAGACAAGCTGATAGGGAAAGACTATAAAAGAGAAGGCTTTTCTCTTTTGTAGCTCAGGGCAGTCAGGACACACTTCTAAGAGAAGGTCATGGTCTAGCTAAGAACAGGTAAGGGATAGGCAGAGAGGTTGAAGATGAGGGGTGGAAGAACATTCTAGGCACAGAGGACAGTAAGTACCCAAGCACGAAGGCAAGGTGAGCCACGGGACATTTTTGGAATAAAATATAAGCCAGGATGGAGTTCCCATCATGGCACAGCAGAAAGGAATCCAACTAGCAACCACATGGTTGCAGGTTCTATCCCTGGCCTTGCTTAGTAGGTTAAGGATCTGGGGTTGCTGTGAGCTGTGGTTGTAGGTTGCAGACACGGCTTGGATCCTGCATTGCTGTGGCTGTGGCACAGACTGGCAGCTAAAGCTCTGATTCGACCCCTAGCCTGGGAACCTCCATATGCTGCGGGTGTGGCCCTTAAAAAAAAAAGAAAAGAAAAAATGAGCCAGGTAAACTTACCGCTCAGGTGTGTGCAAGGAAGTGGCCTAAGACAAGGCCAAAAGGAACATGAATGAACTTGTCAGTCATGCCAACTCTGGATGCTTGGAATTTATTTTGCAAACAAGCATTAGCCATAGAAAGCTTTTAGGCAGAAATAAAATATGACCAAAAGTGGTTTTGTTTGTTTGTTTAATCACTCCCTGGAGGGCAGATTGCAAAGGAATAAGACTGGAGGTAGAGAAATAAACACAGGCTAGTTCAGGGGTCATGGCAGGTTTTGATATGGAGGAAATAAACAAAACACTGTGAGATGGAAAAGGAGGAATGGATATATAGGAAATAGAGTTGATAGGACAGAAAAACTAAGGAGCATGATGGAAAAGAGAGAGAGGAGAAAAGAGGAGAATCTGGGAGGGTTCCCAGGTTTCTGGCTTGGGTGACAGGTTGGTGGATGTTGTCATTCCAACAGAAACGGAGATTTCGGGAGTTCTTGTCATGGCGCAACGGAAATGAATCCAACTAGGAACCAAAAGGTTGCGGTTCGATCCCTGGCCTCACTCAGTAGGTTAAGGATCTGGCATTTCCATGAGCTGTGGTGTAGGTTGTAGACACAGCTCTGATCTGGCATTGCTGTGGCTGTGGCGTAGGCTGGCAGCTATAGCTCTGATTCACCCCCTAGCCTAGGAACCTCGCAAGTGCGGCCCTAAAAAGACAAAAAGACAAAATAAAAAAAAAAGGGAAGAAAAAACTGAGGTTTCAGAGGAAGAGGATGAGTATGGTTGGGGACATCCAGTTGGATATGTGTAATGGATACAAGTGTCCCAAGTTCAAGAGAGCCATCAGGACTGGAAATATAGATGTCTCACCAAGGATCAGGGGTAGCTAGAGCCATGTGTGTGGATGGGTCAGTCAAGGGAAGGATCTAATATGAAAAGAGAAGTTGGAAGGACCAAACCCTGGTAATCACCAACATTTAAAATGCCAATAGATAAAAGAAGAGTCAAAAAGGAGACAAAGATGAAGGGACCAGACATGGAAAGGGGCAATGAGGATAGAAGCTTGTCTCTGGCTTGGTGACTCCTGGACCATGACCCATAATGCCAGTAAGTCTATGGTGTCCCTAGCCTGATTTGCAATGGCAGATCAAGAAAGCCTGGGTCTTGCTGTACAGCAGAAATTGACACCAACAATGTAAATCAACTATAATAGAAAAAGTAAAAACCTAAAAAGAAGAAAAAGAAAAGAAAAGCTGGGTTCTTGCTCTAAGGTTGTTGCCTTTCTGGTTTATGACTTCCTTAGCACACCCAGATAATTTATTGCTTTGTTTCAGGGGACTTCATGGCTTTGATCATTGAGAACTGATAAGGAGAAATAATAGCAATATTAATAACGAGAACTAATGGATAGAGGAGATGATGCTAAACTTGAATCTCTATGGAGCATAAAGATTACGAGGGTCAGACTGGCCACCCCTAGACTTATAAACATTTGTTGGAAGACGACTAGGGGTTGAATCCGAGCTGTATGCGATGGTCTTGAATTTCTATGCATCTAAAAAAAAGGATCTCATCTACTTTAGCTTATTTAATACTCAAAAAAAAAAAAAACTCTATAACTGTTGTTACTAATGCTCTTATTTTACATATGAGAAAATGGCTCAGAAAATTAAGTAACTTTCCCAAGTGATGGAACAAAGATCAAGTCCACCTAACTTCTGAGTCACTTTCATGGAAGATAACGTGAGCTGCATGGTGAAGGTGCTGTCAGAGTGGCTTCCTGGGCTGTAGTAATAAAGCACCACCACCGAGAGTCTTAGACAATAGAATTCATTATCTCAGTTCTGTCGGTTCCAAGTGTGAGATCAAGGTATGGGCAGGGTTGGTTCCCTGTGAGGGCAAATCTCTTCTGTGTCCTCTCTCCTAGCATCTGGGTGACTTGGGGCTTCCTTGGCACATAGATGGCATTCTCCCTGTGTCTTCACATTGTTTTCCCTCTATGCATGTGTCTCTGTGTCCACAGATCTCCTTTTTATGTGGACACGAATCACATCAGACCTCATTCTAACTCCATTACCTCTGTAGAGATGCTGTCTCCACATAAAGTGGCATTCTGCGATACTAGGGGCTAGCACTTCAATATATCTTCTTTTAGAGGATTTTGGGGGTAGGCAACTCAGGTCATAACAGTGACTTGACACTGAGTTGCTCAAACCTCCAAAATGGGCTTGCACTCCTATCTTCACATAACTTTATAATGTCTGAGACATAAAATGTATTTTAAATTAAAAAAAAAAAAGGTGTAAATTTCTAACTGGTTGCCTGCTCAGTATTCCCTAAACTACTTAAGAATCCCGCCACATACTCTAAGACATCTGTTACTCCAATATTTTCAAATGTTAAACTCTTGGGAAGTTTGGCTCATAGTGCCTGTGGGCCTGCTTAACTTCTAGCATGAGTTCAAAAGGAAGATCTTCTTTATTTTTAAATTGCTTCAAGATTTATTTTTAAAATCAAGTTTCCATTTCCTACGGAATTCACAAAGTTCAGTGTATCTGGAAAAGAATGTCAAGGTTTCAGAAATACATTTTGGAATATAAACCTTCATTTACTAAAAAAACCAAAACAAAACAAAAACAAGATTTTTGTCAGTCTTTGGCAAGAAACTGGACTGCCTTCTACCACAATTTTTGTTGGTTTTTCTTTTTTCTTCTTAAGATGATGCTCGATCTTTGATTTTTACCCAAAAGGTCTCTAGAAAGAGCTGAGGGCGGGGGACTTGGAGGATGAAAATGACTGGTGAAGGAATAAGGTGAGAGAGTAGAAGGATTGTGGATGATGCACTGTGCTTCCCGGATTCTCCCTCATTCCTTCAGGCTCGAGGATCTATTTCCTCAGCTGCTGGGAATGTTGGCAGCCACCAGCTCTCAGCTCTCAGCTCTCAGCACTCAGTAACTCAGTAGGAATTGCCTGGATTGAGTCACTCTTCTACGCCCAAGGTCACGATCTCATTCCAGAAGCATCCAATATCCAAGGACTGGTCCCCAAGGAGGTAATCAAGGCTAGTTTTTTTTTTTTTTTTTTCTTTACAGCTGCCACCCTACGCCACAGCTACAACAACGCAGGATCCTAGCCGAGTCTGCAATCTACACCACAGCTCAGGACAACACCAGATCCTTAACCTGCTGAGCAGGCCGGGGATGGAACCCAAATCCTCATGGATACTAGTCAGGTTCCTTACCGCTGAGCCACTACAAGAATTTCCAAGGCTAGTTTGTTTAAACAATTGAGATATAGTTGACTGACGGTATTATATTAGTTTTAGGTGTACAGCATAGTGAATCACTATTTTTAAAAGTTATACTCCATTTAAAGTTATAAAATAATGGCTACTTTCCCTTTGCTGTACAATAAGTCCTTGTAGCTTATTTACTTTATACATAGCAGTTTGTACCCCTTAAACCTCTACTCTATCTTGCCCCTCCCCCCTTTCCTTCTCCCCAATGGTAGTCCACTAGTTTGCTCTCTATAATCGTGCATGTGTTTCTTTTTCTGTTAACTAGTTTATTTTTAAATTATTTTTTTGCTTTTTTGGGGCTGCACCCACAGCATAGAGAAGCTCCCAGGCTAGGGGTTGAATCGGAGCTATCGGCAGTGGCCTACACCACAGCTCACAGCAATGCCGGATCCTTAACCCACAGAGCAAGACCTGGGATTGAACCTGTGTCCTCATGAATACTAGTCAGATTCATTTCCATTGCGCCATGATGGGAATGCCTGTTTATTTTTTAGAGTCCACGTATAGGTGATATCAGGGGGGATGAGCCCCTGTTGCATCTGTGTCACAGCCCATCTTCTTCCTCTGCTCAATTTTGCTCCCATTCCTTCACTCTTTTCCTAATTGTTGGTCTTGAGAGCACTCCCTTTATTTTTTTATTTTTTTATTTTTTTTTGCTTTTTAGGGCCACACCCGTAGCATATGGAGGTTCCCGGGCTAGGGGTCTAATCGGAGCTACAGCTGCAAGTCTACACTACAGCCACAGCAACGCCAGATTCAAGCCACATCTGTGACCTATACTACAGCTCATGGCAACGCCAGATCCCTAACCCACTGAGCGAGGCCAGGGATTGAACCCACAACCTCATGGTTCCTAGTCAGATTCGTTTCCACTGCGCCATGATGAGCACTCCGAGAGCACTCCCTTTAAAATGTACCATATTGTCATTTCAGTGTATGTTTCTAGGGAACCTAACCTGCCACAGTACCCTAAATATGGAGACTCCAGGAGAAAAAGCCGATCAATGACAAGGATACAAATGGAGCAGGATTCTCATCAAATATTGAGTTCTTTTGACTCAGGAATAAGCCATGATTGTTGCTGAATTTTAAATAAAGAAGAAAGTGGATCCTCTATATTTGGGGAGTTTTAAGAGGTCAGTAAATAATAACACTTCCTTCTTCCCCTGTGGAGTCCTGAAGCAACTGGGAAATAAGACACAGGGGAATAACAGATAGAGATGAAAGTAGCAGTGGATTGGAGAATACGGATGTAAGCCTGTGGCCCAAAGGGCAGAGCTGGTGAATCATCTTTGCCCACGTCACCATCTGGACTATGGGGCCAACCACCTAAGCAAATGTGCTTATCTGGGATCACTGCCTTGCACTGGTCTGGCGGAAAGGGAAGAGAATGAATCTCTAGCGGTTACAGCCTTGCAGATTTTAAACAGATTAATTTTACCCAGTCAAGGAACTTGTACCATTAACCAGGGAATCCTGGCCATCCTCCAGTTAGATAACTCAATTGCAATGCAGGCATGTTATTCTGATGGGCTTTCCTCCCTGTGGAACAATGAGGCAAGAAAGAAGATTTCTCCTAACAATTGTGAAAAGTCAAAGAAAGCACAGGCGTGGGGCACGGTGGGAGTTCCTCCTGCAGTTCTTACTGTTGATAGAATTCCATTTGATGTTCTACTGTATTTGTACTGTTTGCTTTGAGAGCCAAGGGTGGAGTCATCTTTGTAAGTCTCATTCTCCAACTAGAGTGTAAGCTCAAGGGGTGGGGATTGGGGATGGGGGTCTGTGTCATTTCTTTTATGGGATCCAAAAAAGAACTCCGGGTTGAGAACTGGAAAACCTAAATTCTGAAAATGCAATTGTAGATACATTCCAGGTCTGGATACTAGTTTCAGAATGATTTACTGAATTGCATTGAATAGACATTGATATAATAGATGGGGCTGAGGTTTACCTAATAATAAGAATTAGGCTTGGCTCTTTACTAACCGGGTAGGGTATGTCTGTGGAGGAGAGAAGCCCACAGAAGAAGCACTGGCTTTGACCTTGGACAGATTTGGCTTTACATCCTCATTCTGTCACCTTCTACCTTAAGAGATTTTCTTGGCCTCTCTCTGCCTTTATTTTGTCATACGTATGACTATAATTCCTACCTTGGAGTTTTATTGTAAAGATTTATTAAAATAATGTGAGTAAAATGAGTAAGTCCTGCCTCGTAGGCATTCTCAAAATGGCAGTGATTACCTTTGTTATCTAAGAAGAGAATTTTACAAATACCGTTAAGAGACACTTGGCTTGAAAATAGGAATTTCCCTGGCTTGAAAATAGGAATTTCCCAAGGAGTATCTTTGAATAGCTAATTAACAACCCTTGAAAGTTGCCAGGTGTTTCTAGGTAAGAGTGGGAGTGGAGTTATAAAGTCATAAAGAAAATTTCTTGAAGGCAAGAAAATTACTCAACACTGTTCCCTCGGTTCCAATCACATCTGGTCACATTGACTGTCCCTGGATTCAGCTCCTTCAACCAGGCCCAGCATCTTTCACCCAGTCCTAAAAGAAGAGATAGGAAGAAAAGCTCTATATATGAATGAACAAAATAATGAACTGATGGTTGTATCAACTACATTCTCAAGAAGGAATACAAACACTTTTTTTTTTTTTTTTTTTTGCTCTAGGGAAATGGCCAGAAATGACAGGTTACCCTGGAGGACACTGATCCAAAAACGGTTAGAGAGGCTGCTGATATCTGCAGCACTTCCTACATTCATGCATCTCCTACTAAAAGACAATGGGAAAGAAAAGAGCATGAAGAGGAAGGGTGTCATCGTACCTAAGGGTTCCTCTCCTAGATATCCGTGATCCCATCTCCTGCCAACAGGGTACCACAGGAATTTCACCCCCTATTCGAGGGATCAATCTCATCTTTGGAAAGTGGGTGGTAGCTGATTAAGATTACAGACATCTTGGAGTTCCCTGGTGGCTCAACAGGTTAAGGATCCAGCATTGTCACTGCTGTGGCTTAGGTCACTGTTGAGGCTTGGGTTCAATCCCTGACCCAGGAATTTCTATATGCCACAGATGCAGAAAAAAAATTATATCAGTCTTCTATCCTCTTGGCTACAGAGTCTGGTACAGGGATGAGCAGGTTACACAATTTTGGTCAAAGAGATGGTAAATCCCTAGGTTTGTGAAGAAAGTATGATATGAAAATGTGAACTCTTAGAATGTCACTGTCATTTTGCCACTAGAGCTGCTGAGCAGAGTGAAGATACCCTGGAGAACCAGAGATGATAAGCTTCTTGATGCAGTTGAAGTGTGAGCTCAAACCTTGTCTGAAGACTGCCTATCTTGAAACTTAATTATGTGATCTGATAAATACCCTTCATTGTCTAAATTAGAGGTATTTTTCTGTCACTTCCAAAAAGAAGTCCTAATTAATGCAAAGGATCTTCTTTCCTCCTTGCCAGAGGGAGTGTTGCTAATGGGTTAACTCTGACAAAAAAATCCAACTAAAGTCAATGCATGAGGATACCATATACGTGTAGTTCTGACCTTGAAAATGAACTTGTAAACATTTTGAAAGAACTTGGCCAGGATAAACTTAATTATCAGTGGCAGATGTTTTACCCTGAATGGTTTTTCATAAAGCCTACAAAAATTTTCAAGTTTGAGTGGTTAATTACTTAATAAATTCTGCTTAACAAATAACCGGAAACTATACACAGAGGAATGAGAATTACACATGGGGTATTTCAATCTTTTATATTACATTGAAATCTGGAGACATCTAGATGTGACTGAGAAATTTTTTAAGTGGATTTCAAACATTAATTCTTGAAATTGAAAAGGAGACCCTATAAGTAACTAGCAACAGAAAGTCTTTGTTTCCCAAAATAAGACTCTATGTTGAAAAGTATAGAAGAAAATAACTTCCAGCTCTAATGATTAAAGAGTACAAGCATGGGTATTAAGAAAAAAAAAACACATGTGTTTTTAAGAAAATACATTTAAATGTCTCTACTATGAAGATGCAGAATCTTTAAAACATCGTATTCAAAAGTTAATTGAAAGAGCTAAACTAAAGGGGTGTTTCTGTTTGTTTGATTTTATTTGATTCAGATATTAAGTCTATATCTGATTATGGTCAAGCTGCCAAGGTTTGCCGAGCATGAGAGGAATAATCAAATTGTAACCCATCTGTAACAAATTCATATTATTTCTTGCTGTATTTTAGTCAGATAACCTAGATTTGGTTCATAATTTTCTTCTAAGAAGAGAGCCTTTGAAGTTGAGTACAGATTTCAAAAATAGGAAGTTAAATTATGAGAAATAGAAACCATGACTCGAAAAGACTCATGTACTCCAGTGTTCATTGCAGCACTCTATGCAATAGCCAGGTCATGGAAACAACCTAAATGCCCATCCACAGAAGAGTGGATAGGGAAGCTATGGTACATACACACAATGGAATATTACTCAGCCATGAAAAGGAAAGAATTACCAACACTTATAGCAACATGGATGGACTTAGAAAGTATCATGCGAAGTGAAACCAGTCAGACGATTAGACAGCAACACCCAATGCTACCGCTTACATGTGGAAACTAAAAAGACACAATGAACCTTTTTACAGAACAGGCAAATGATTCACAGACTTTGGAAAACCTTGGTTTTTCAAATAAGACAATCTGGGGGGTGGGGGGATTCACTGGGGGCTTGGGATACAAAATCTGTAAAACTGACTTGTGATGATTTATGTACACCTATAATTGAAATAAAATCCATTAGGAAAAAAAAAAGAAAATTCAGAGCTATTTCTTGGTGGTATATACCACAAAACTTATATTTTACAGCTAGAAAGGTGGCCTCATTTTTTGTCAACGTGTTATGGAGTGGTCCTTTAAAACTTCTTTCATCCAAAAATAGAGATAATTTACTCACAAACTTAAAAGAAAATAAGGTTAGAACAAGAACGGGTAGAATAATAAATTGGAATACTGTTTTACTGATTGATCCTGAATTTAAATTTACCTAGAGATATTGCCACTTAAATGATGTCAGTCACCTCTCACCCAGCAAATAATCTGAAACATTTCTTCTTGGTTTAAGGAAGCACTTCTCCTTCATTTTAATTTTTGGTTGGAATTGTTCTGCTTTACCTATCAAAGTAGGCTCCTTCCATTACTCTGTGAAAGGCAGGAGTGGTAGGTTTTGAGGAGAAGGTGGGAAAATTTGCAAAGGGAACCAGGAGCTTGCGGGAACACGTAGAGACTTTCAATTCCTACCCTTTGGGACTTCTGATTCTCTCAAAGGAATTGAGATTGTCTACAAGGGGAATCTTCCCAAAAACGAAAGAACAAACTGGCCTGGACTTCAAGGCCTAATATCAGTGTCTCCATTACTGAGAGATAGTTCCAGCAGAGTGCATGGCCTATCCTGGCAAGGAATCTGTGCTTTGAGGAACTGTGGCTGAACATGTAAGCATATGCCAGGGGCATTCAAAGAAGCAACAACCTCAGAAAATGTGAAATCCATTAGTGGACTAAGATTCTCTAGAATCTGTTGGCATGATGTTTGGAAGCAGGACTGGCCTGGCTGGACGATGCAGTAACCCTTTGGTATTCTTGGTAGAGGCCCCCAGGAGAGAAAGCAGACTTCCTGCACTTCTGGGCAAGTAAGCCTCAAGTGATTGACTTGATTATTAAAGGAGATCTGACCTTTTTGAAACTTGAACATGATAGAGCAAGTCATACTAATTTAAAAAATTCAATGCTGGGGTTCCCGTCGTGGCTCAGTGGTTAATGAATCCGACTAAGGAACCATGAGGTTGCGGGTTCCATCCCTGGCCATGCTCAGTGGGTTAAGGATCCAACGTTGCTGTGAGCTGTGGTGTAGCTTGCAGAAGCGGCTTGGATCTCACGTTGCTGTGGCTGTGGTGTAGGCCGGCAGCTATAGCTCCAATTAGACCCCTAGCCTGGGAACTTCCATATGCCGCAGGTGGGGTCCTAGAAAAAGGCAAAAAGACAAAAAAATAGTAATAATTCAATGCTATGATCTCAGCAGGTGCTAGATATTCCTCAGTTATCCTGATACTAGACCCACAAATGGCTAAACAGGTATTTTTGCTTCAGAACAACTGTCCCCTCTATATTTGTAGCCAAGGTGCAATGGTAGACACATAACTTTTAACTACATGTCGACTTAGCCCAAGTTAATATATCTTAGGTTTGTCTCTTTTTTGTCTCTGATTAAAAACATGATATAGACTGCCTTTCAATTGTTATTTATACCTTATGTCTCTCCCTTCTAATGTTTTAATATTTTAACTGAATAAGTTACAGGTTTAACATGTTTGATCAGATCAGACAACCTTTAAAATAAAACCAGTTCATGTCCAACTTGTTTGAATTATTTAATGTCACTTATTCATTTATATGGAAACTCTCTTTCTTGGATAGAACCTTCTAGAAACTTTTCTCTGCAGTACAAAACTATTAGTGAATTTTTAAAAAGGAGTATTCATATCTCTCTCTCTCTTTTTTTTTTTTTTTTTCCTTTTTAGGGCCACACCCAAGGCATATGGAGGTTCCCAGCCCAGGGGTCTAATTAGAGCTACACCTGCCAGCCACAGCCATAGCAACACAGGATCCAAGCCGCGTCTGTGAGCTACACCACAGCTCACGGCAACGCTGGATCCTTAACCCACTGAGCAAATCCAGGGATCGAACCCACATCCTCATGGATCCTAGCTGGATTCAGTTCTGCTGCACCGCAATGGGAACTCCTATTCATGTTTTTTTTTTTTTTTTTTGGCTTTTTAGGATCGCACCCACGGCATATGGAGGTTCCCAGGCTAGGGGTCCAATTGGAGCTGTAGCCCCTGGCCTACACCACAGCAATGCCAGATCCAAGCCGCATCTGCAACCTACACCACAGCTCACGGCAACACCGGATCGTTAACCCACTGAGCAAAGCCAGGGATCGAACCCGCAACCTCATGGTTTCTAGTCATATTTGTTTTCACTGTGCCACAAAGGGAACTCCCCTATTCATGTATTTTTAATCCTGAGTTGAAAATATGAAGAAAGGATAAATTAAATTTTAACATGATATAAATAATTTACATAACAACATAATTATTAACTTTAAAATGAGTTGAATAGTTTTAATCAACTCTCTATCTGTTCTCCTACATTTTATTCTGTTATACAGCTAATATTTTCTAGCATTTTGAGTAACTCAAAAATATTTAAACATTCTTACTTATTACTACATTTAATTAGTACTTTGAGTTAAACTGCTCCAGTTTTTTTTTTTTTCAGAAAGAACTTCACAGATTTTATTCCAAGTTTTAAACACTTTTTTTTGAAAATGATGCCTCATTTGATGACATTAGATGATGAGGGTGACAAATTCTACTTTGAAAGCTAACCGGGTCTTTTAGTTGTAATTAAAGACTTTTTTCTAATCATCAGTAGCAGTCAAAGTATTATTTTTTGAAAGGATTAAATCACAGATTTGATAGCAGAAGAGATGACTTCCTGAAATGACAATATGATGCTCTGAATCACACAATACCATTAATATTTAATTTCTAATTTATAAAAATGATAACCAATTTATCCAGGGGTCTCTATAGTTGGTTTCTCATTGTTTTTTAAATAAAGAATATTAATGTGAAACCAAGAAGGTATTTAGACAGATAATAAAAAGACACAACAATTCAGCAAAATATTGAAGTTATATTTAAGCACTTTTTGAGCCAAGTTTGAGATGGGAATGGGTGAATGAAAAAGAATACTGAAATAGAGGCAAGGGGAACAGGAAAAATATTTCGTTAAGGGCCAGGGAAGTTTCACTTTCCCCAACACTGCAGATTCAGGCCTCAGGCCCTACACATCCAGTTAGAACTTTAGTGTACACAGAAGGAAAAGAAAAGTCATTTTCTCATGGGGCAAATGCTGACTCAGCACAAGGAAAGCAGCCACACTCTGTGATATCTTGGCAGCACCACTTATGAGCAAGACAAAGACATTGTCTTTGTGACCTTAAGGTGCAGTAAGAGACACACCAACACGGGTATATAAAAAAGGATAAGGGGAGTTCCCGTCATGGCTCAGTGGTTAACGAATCCGACTAAGAACCATGAGGTTGCGGGTTCGATCCCTGGCCTTGCTCAGTGAGTTAAGGATCCGGCGTTGCTGTGAGCTGTGGTGTAGGTTGCAGATGCGGCTCGGATCCCGCGTTGCTGTGGCTGTGGCGAAGGCCGGCGGCTACAGCTCCTGTTAGACCCCTAGCCTGGGAACCTCCATATGCCACGAGTGCGGCCCTAGATAAGGCAAAAAATAAAATAAAATAAAGTAAAATAAAATAGGATAAGGACAGGAAGTTAAGGATATGTTCAGTCTGGGAGGGAAGGCTGCCCAGAGGAGATGACTTTCACAACTAAGACAGAAGGGAGGGAGGCTGAGTTCCAAGGAGACAGAATCCTGTGATTCTTTGCCAGTCTTAGTATAGTATTTTTCACCCCCATCTTTGAGGCTTTGCTTTGAGGACCTGACCTCCCCTTCTCTTTTTTCTCTCCATCTCCCTCCCTCTCTTTAGCTAAACTGAAAAATGAAAGAGTAAGGCAATTATACATATAAGTGAGTCATAATTTTAGCCATCAGAGAATAAGGTTAAGAACCACTGTGAACACCATTCAACCTGAGAAAGTAAGACTGATATGTGAGGCTGCAGAGAAGAAAAGCGGACCCCATTCATCCATGCTGCCAGGACAAATGAAAGCAAATAGCCCCAAGTTCCTCCTGCACTGACTCCCAGGTAGTCACTGCAGGGATTTCTGACTGACTTCTCTGGTTTCCTAGTTTGTTTGTTTCTTTCTTTTTTCTTTTTTTTTTTTTTTTTTGCCTTTTGTCATTTTAGGGCCACACTCGCGGCATGTGGAGGTTCCCAGGCTAGGGGTCTAATCGGAGCTGTAGCCACTGGCCTATGCTTCAGCCACAGCAACGCGGGATCCGAGCCGCGTCTGTGACCTACACCGCAGCTCACGGCAACGCCGGATCGTTAACCCACTGAGCAAGGCCAGGGATCGAACCCGCCACCTCATGGTTCCTAATCAGATTTGTTAACCACTGCGCCACAACGGGAACTCCATGTTTCCTTTTATTTCTTGAAATTAAGCATGTTGAAACTTGGAGTGTCCTGTTTAGTTTTGTGATGTGTACAATTGCTGATTGATCCTACTGATCTATTAAGGGGAAAGGTCTCCTATCAGTAGAGTTTTTATCTGGTTCTGGGTCAGCATTTCTAGTTGGAGACTCAAAGGTTATTTCTTCAATAACTATCCAGGAGACTTTTGCCCTTGTACTTGAATGAGATATGGACTGTAATTTGTGCAACTAACCTAAGATGCAAAGAGATTTCAGAAATGTAAAGGTGGAAGCAACAAGCCCCACTCCAAGGAAATTGAAACATCATAAGACAGGATTTTTGCCTTCCCACTAAAATCTGGAACAAGACAAGGAGGCCCACTCTCGCCACTTTATTCAACATGGTGTTGGAAGTCTTAGCCACAGCAATCAGACAAACAAAAGAAATAAAAGTTATCCAAATTGGAAGAGAAGAGGTAAGTTGTCACTGCACACAGATGACATGATGCTATATATAGAAAACCCTAAGGATTCAACCCCGAAACTATTCAAACTTATCAATGAATTCAGAAAAGTAGCAGGATACAAGATTAACATTTAGAAATGTCACATTTCTGTATACTAACAATAAAATATTAGAAAAGGAATACAAAAATACAATACTTTTTAAAATTGCACCTAAAAAGGAATTCTTGTCATGGCTCAGCAGAAACGAATCTGACTAGCATCCATGAGGACACAGGTTTGATCCCTGGCCTTGCTCAGTGGGTTAAGGATCCAGCATTGCTGTGAGCCGCAGAGTAGGTTGCAGACACGGCTTGGATCTCTCATTGCTGTGGCTGTGGCATGGGCCAGCAGCTACAGCTCCAATTCATCTCCTAGCCTGGGAACCTCCACATGCCGAGAGTGTGACCCTAAAAAGACACACACACACAAAATTACTAAAATTGCACCCAAAAAAATTAAATACCTGGGAATAAACCTGACTAAGGAAGTAAAAGACTTCTATGCTGAGAACTATAAAATATTAGTCAAGGAAATTAAAGAGGAGTCAAAGAAATGGAAAGCTATTCCATGCTCCTGGGTTGGAAAAATTAGTATTGTAAAAATGGCCATACTACCCAAAGCAATCTACAGATTCAATGCAATCCCTGTCAAATTACCCATGACATTTTTCATGGAACTGGAACAAACAATCCAGAAATTTATATGGAACCACAAAAGACCCAGAATTGCCAAAACTATCCTGAGGAACAAAAACCCAGCAGGAGGCATAACTCTCCCAGACCTCAGGCAATATTACAGGGCCACAGTAATCAAGACAGTGTGGTACTGGTACCAAAACAGACATACAGACCAATGGAACAGAATAGAGAACCCAGAAATAAACCCAGACACCTAAGGTCAATTAATCTTTGACAAAGGAGGCAAGAATATAAAATGGGAAAAAGTCTTTTCAGTAAGTGGTGCTGGGAAACCTGAACAGTAGCATGTAAATCAATGAAACTGGAAGACACCCTCATGCCAGGCACAAAAATAAACTCAAAATGGCTTAAAGACTTAAATGTAAGACAAGACACCATCAAACTCCTAGAAGAGAACATAGACAAAACGTTCTCTGACATCAGCTTTACAAATGTTTTCTCAGGTCAGTCTCCAAAGACAACAGAAATAAAAGCAAAAATAAACCAATGGGACCTAATCAAACTGACAAGCTTTTGCACAGCAAAGGAAACCATAAAAAAAAAAAAAAAGACAACTTACAGAATGGGAGAAAATAGTTTCAAACATTGCAACTGACAAAGGCTTAATCCCTAAAATATACTAACAACTTATACAACTCAACAGCAAAAAAGCCAACAATCCAATGGAAAAAAAGGGCAAAAGACCTGAACAGACATTTCTCCAAAGAAGATATACAGATCTCCAACAAGCACATGAAAAAATGCTCAACATCACTGATCATTAGAGAAATGAAAATCAAAACTGCTAACCTCACACTAGTTAGAATGACCATCATTAATAAGTTAACAAATAGCAAATGATGGAGGGGGTGTGGAGAAAAGGGAACCCTCCTGCACTGTTGGCATGATTGTAAATTGATACAGCCACTATGGAAAACAGTATGGAGGTACCTTAGAAAACCAAATGCAGAACTACCATATGACCCAGCAATCCCACTCTGTGCATATATCCACACAAAACTTTCCTTGAAAAAGACACGTGCACCCCCATGTTCATTACAGCACTATTCACAATAGCCAAGACTTGGAAACTACCTAAATGTCCATCGACAGATGAATGGATTAAGATGTGTTATATATACATGATGGAATACTACTCAGCCATAAAAAAGAACAAAATAATGCCATTTGCAGCAACATGGATGGAACTAGATACTCTCATACTAAGTGAATTAAGTCCCATATGATATCTTATATATCAGCTATATCTTATATCTGGAATCTAATATATGGCACAAATGAACCTTTCCAAAATTCATGGACTTGGAGAAGAGACTTGTGGTTGCCAAAGACAAGGGGGAGGGAGTGAGATGGACTGGGAATCTGGGGTTAATAGATGCAAACTATTGCCTTTGGAATGGATAAGCGATGAGATCCTGCTGTATAGCACTGGGAACTATATCTAGCCACTTATTAGAGAGCATGATGTGAGAAAAAGAATATATACATACATATATATATATATATATATATATATATATATATATATATGCAACTGGGTCACCTTGCTGTACAGTAGAAAATAGAACACTGTAAACCAGCTATAGCGGAAAAAATAAAAATCATTTAAAATTTTAAAAAAAGAAAAAAAAAAGGAGTTCCTGTCGTGGCTCAGCAGTTAACGAATCTGACTAGTATCATGAGGATGAAGGTTCAATCCTTTGTCTTGCTCAGTAGGTTAAGGATCTGGCGTTGCTGTGGGCCGTGGTGTAGGTAGCAGATGTGGCTGGGATCCCGCATTGCTGTAGCTGTGGTGTAGACCAGAGCTACAGCTACGATTGGACCCCTAGCCTGGGAACCTCCATATGCCATGGATGCAGCCCTAAAAAAAAGAAAAAATGGTCTTTCTTTCTCTACAGGGTGATAGAAGGTGAGTCTGGTAAAGACACCACCTAAATGTTTGTCCATATATTCCAGTGGAAAGTAAAATGACACCATTATGAAAACCTATTATGTAGATCATCAATGTACTGAATTTGAAATTCACCACTTCATTTGGTTATGTGCGTGTGTGTAAGGTGTGTATGTGTGCATAAAGCACTAATTGTGACCCAGTCTATATTAATAATATAATTTCACAAGAAAAAAAAATCCTTCTATATGCTTGAGATCTCTCCCTCTTGCTTTTTAAAGCAAAAAACCTAAATTGCTTTGCTAAAAGATTACACAAAAAATTAAAATCCTTTACAGTTTTGCTAAAATTAGAGGACTAATAATGGAAATACCGTTTACCTCTCCTTTTGGGAAAGGTAGTGATTTAAGATACAAAACGCTAATATTAGGAGTTCCCGTAGTGGCTCAGTGGTTAACTAATCCAGCTAGGAACCATGAGGTTGTGGGTTCGATCCCTGGCATCGCTCAGTGGGTTAAGGATCTGGTGTTCCCGTGAGCTGTGATGTAGGTTGCAGACCTGGCTCAGATCCCATGTTGCTGTGGCTGTGGCGTAGGCCGGCGGCTATAGCTCCGATCAGACCCCTAGCCTGGGAACCTCCACATGCCACGTGTGTGGCTCTAAAAGGACAAAAGATTAAAAAAAAAAAAAAAAGCTAATATTAAACTTCAAAGGGACAGTTAAAAGACTGGATTAGAAAATATATACCTGATGTCAAACTTTGAATTTTGGAGCTGGAGCAAACTTTGAGCCTGATCAATATCAACAATTAATAATATAGTCTTAGAAAATAGTAGTGTCCTCAATGAACCAGGAAAATGGAAGAATTACTGATAGAAAGCCCCTAAGGATCAACACTGGATTAAACACCAGAGGAAAACAAAGTTACCTCTTAGGAGTCATCACAGAAGAGCACCCAGCTGAGAGGCAGTGGAGGATCAGTATGCACAGAGGGTGGTGAATTGGAAAGATGCAGGAGAAGTGTTGGCTATTTGGAGAGCTGAGGGATTTGTTTGTAGACAAAATCTTGAGTGTGGACACCGGAGCTGAGAGAGGCCAAAGTCTGCCGAATTACACATCCCCATGGGCACTGCAAGTTTCCAGTCTCAGAGATGCTACAGGAAGATTCTGGGAATTCCCATTGTGGCTCAGCAGGCTAAGAACACGACATAGTGTCCATAAGGATGCAGGTTAAATCCTTAACTCACTCAGTGGGTTAAGGATTTGGCGTTGCCACAAGCTGCGGCTTGGATCTGGCATTGCCATGTTCTGGCATTGGTCTCAGCATCAGCTCTGATTCAACCAGGAATTTCCAGGTGTGGCTGTAAAAAGATAAGGAAGGAAGGAAGAAAGGAAGAAAGAAAAGGAGACTGCCTGCCAACAAGACTTTTCCTGTTCACCCTTCTATCTCTCCCCAACATTAGGTATAATTGGCAGGTGTAACTTCCAATACAACGATCAACAGGAAACCAAGAATTACTGAGTATTTGGGGAGAAACACTACTGTAAAAAAAGAACCAAATTCAACAACAACAACAACAAAAGCATAAACACCTGAGGAAATACAGTTAATTAGGCAGGCAAAACATTTTATAATGTTAACATCCTTAGAAAGATTTGAGAGGATAACATAAAAAAGAAGTAACTACATATCTTGGAAATCTTAAATGTAATAATCAAATTTGAGTAGAAGGATTGAATGAACAAAACTGAAAAGCAAAGCTTACCTATGAGGGAATGAAAATCAATTTGCAATAGTCGTGAACTGCTGTGGAGTCTTTGCCTTCAAGGACAGGGTGCATTCTCTCCTTTTATTTACATCCTTTTTTGTTTGTTTGTTTGTTTTCCTTTTACCACCACACCCACGGCATATGGAAGTTTCCAGGCTAGGGGTTGAATCAGAGCTGAAGCTGCCAGCCCACACCACAGCCACAACAATGCGGGGTCTGAGCCGTGTCTGCAATCTACACCACAGCTCTGGATCCTTAACCCACTGAGTGAGGCCAGGGATCCAACCTTCATCCTCATGGATACTAATTGGGTTCTTAACTCACTGAGCCACAGCTGGGACTCCTACATCTTTTACATATTTCAGTTAAGATTTATTTTCTTTTAAAAAATTAAAACAAACTTTCAAAAGAAAACCATTGTCTCATAAAAAAACGCTGAAGTCCATTAACCCCCGCATTGAACAACAGCAAATTTTACTTGTTAAAACCGAAGGAGAAAAAAGAAGAAAATATGGTGGCGGCAGCTAAATTGGTCATTTTGTGGGCAAGACAATAATTTTATAATCTAAACTTTCTTTGTATTCTGAAAATATCAGCAATGATTTTCCAATGACCTAATTGACAGAAAGAAACGTGTACAACCCAGTGTATACACACACATATATACGTATAAACAAAAGTTTCATAGAACAATACTTACACTTATCATGGATTATGAACTCATGTATATTTACTATTTTACTATATTTTTGATAGCTTTTTTTTTTTTTTGGCTTTTTAGGGCCACACCCATGGCATATGGAAGTTCCCAGGCTAGGGGTTAAATTGGAGCTATAGATGCCAGCCTACACCACAGCCACAGCAATGCCAAATCCAAGCCATATCTGTGACCTACACCACAGCTCATGGCAATGCCGGATCGTTACCCCACAGAGCGAGGCCAGGGATTGAACCCGCAACCCCATGGTTCCTAGTCGGATTCATTTCTGCTGCACCACGACGGGTACTCCTTTAATAGCTTTTTAAACCTGAATGCACTGCCTACCTCCAAAGCATATAGCTCTCAGCTTGAGAAGTGTGATATTAAGAAATTTTAATGGGAGCTCCCATCGTGGCGCAGCGGAAATGAATCTGACTAGGAACCATGAGGTTGCGGGTTTGATCCCTGGCGTTGCTCAGTGGGTTAATGATCCAGTGTTGCTGTGAGCTGTGGTGTAGGTTGCAGATGCGGTTTGGATCTGGCGTTGCTGTGTCTCTGGCGTAGGCCAGCAGCAACAGCTCCAATTAGACCCATAGCCTGGGAAACTCCATATGCCGCAAGTGTGGCCCTAAAAGACAAGAAAAAAAAAAGAAATTTTAATAGAAAAGTACTTTCCCCACCCTCCAAAATACTCCAATCTTCAACCTACATGGGGCAAGTTCTGGCTCCCTGGCTTCTTTAAGGTCCCTGTAACTCCTATTCGAACACCTCTGGAGGTTCCCGTTGTGATTCAGCGGGTTAAGGGCCCAACATTGTCTCTGTGAGGATGCAAGTTTCAATCCCTGGCCTTGCTCAGTAGGTTAAGGATTCAGCATTGCCAAAAGCTGCAGCATAGGTTGCAGGTGTGGCTCGGATCTGGTGTTGCCGTGGCTGTGGCATAAGCCTCAGCTGCAGCTCTGATTCAACTTCTGGCCCAGGAATTTCCCTATGACATAGGTGCAGCCATAAAACGAAAAAAAAGCAAAACAAAACAAAAACCTTCGGTGTGTTCTACCATAATCTCTCAATATCCCTGTAGTCTTAGAGGACAGGTAGTCTGCTCTCACTCATTACGCCTGTTAGACTTTGAAGTATACATTTTTTTATATATATCTGTGAAGATTACATACCCCAACAATATTCATTATGATACAAGAAAGCTGGTCTCTAGATCTTACTCCTCTGCATTGGGACAGAGAGATGACCTGAGTATTAAACTAAACACAAGGAAGATTTCCTTCTCCCACTCAAGACCCATCTAGACATGTGCTGCTAAAAAGAGGGTGTGTGTGTAAAATGTCACAATCCTAACACAAGCCGCTACTTTGGCACCCACGTATGAGAAGGTAAATTGAATTGTTTATCCATCCCATCCACTGCATACAAGCATAATTGGTCTTGCCCATAAAAGACAATGCTTAAAAAAAAAAAAAAGGTGATATTGGAGTTCCTGTAGTGGCTCAGTGATAATGAGTCCAGCTAGTATACATGAGGACTTGGGTTCAATCCCTGGCCTCACTCAGTGGCTTAAGGATCCGGCCTTGCTGTGACCTGTGGTGTGGACTGCAGACTTGGCTCGGGTCTGGCGTTGCTGTGGCTGTGGTGTAGGCCGGCAGCTATAGCTCCAGTTCAACCCCTAGCCTGGGAAATTCCATATGCCGTGGGTGTGGCCCTAAAATGACCCCGTCCCCCCCCCTAGAAAGTGATCTAACCAGACTTTTTTTTCATCTCAATAATCACGAAGGCGTTTTACTGACATCCTAATAGAATGAACAAAAACTTGGATCCCTTGAACTTTTGCATGTTGCCTGATTCTGCAGTACAGAGCTGTGATGTTCAGGACCGGAGTTACCTGCTGGAAGTCCACTTGTGGGAAGGGCTAGAAGCCTCCTGGGAACAAACTCTTCCTAAGGGAGGACGGAACCATGCCTGGGAGGCTTGACCCAAGAGCAAAATAAGCATTTAGCACAGTGCCTGGCACAGGAAACCATTTAGTAGTGGTATCTGCCGTGATTAAGATCTATACACAGCATTGCAGGTATCAAGCCACCTGGAGGGAAAGAGGCACTTTCTCCACTTGCCCAGTGAGTACTGGTTTGGAGAGCTTAGTCATCTCTAAAGTCCCTGGTTGCAACAAGGGGTAAGCAAATAGGGTCCAGGGAAGAAAAGACGAAGGAAGTGGTTTAGGTATAATCAGAATGTAAGGTCCCTGAGAGAGTTTGATTCAAAACTATCTGGGCATTTAACATTGTGCATAGCATCATCCCAGTGACTCAGAAACTACTTGTTAGATAAATGAAAGAGGGGACAGGTGAATGAATTACAGGGTGGAGGACAAGTCTGAGGACCAGCCTTGGCTCTGAGCAAGTGGGAAAGCCATCCTACATAGTTGGGGGGCACTTTGCAGGGAGTTGATACTGGGTGGCAGTGAATGAGCGAAAGCACGTTGGAATGTCCACTGGTTCATTCACTGAAAATCCAGACTACTGGGCACTGTGGCTTATTACAGTAAATGCGCTGTATCCACCTGCTCCCAGGGTCTGGGGAAATCCCTGGATTATGTAGGGTTTTTTTTTTCTTAAAGACTTGTCTCCGAATTCAGAATGTACTATAATATTCTTCCCCACGCCCCCAATTTTCATTTTCAAATTTTTTAAACCTACAAATTTTACCAGCTTCAAGTGGGGGAAGTGTTTTTTGTGATATTACTGATTTTCTTAGGTATTTTGACTGGTTTTGTGATCATGTAGGAGAACGTATTTATTCTTAGAAGATGCACACTGAAGGGTCATGAGACTTGAAATTGAGTTGCAAATGGATTAGCCAGAAACCCCACTACAAATTATACATATACAATATGCCTATATATAACATATATATTCATGTTTATGTGTGTGCATCTAGACACATTATCTGTCTATCCATCCATCCATCCATCAACTGTTAGGGAAACTGGTAAAACATTAAAAATTGATGGATCTAGGTGGAGGGCATGTATTCATTGTACTTTGGAATGGTAGAATTGTAAACTCTCAGAGCCAGCAGAAAACTCAAAGATCACCTCATCCCCCAGCTGGATTTCACAGACCTGGAAACTGAGATCCCATACATACTATGTAGGTCAGAGTACTGGCTACTAAGAATGTTCCACATATTCCAAATCTCCCCCTGGGAAGTCAGGTTCTGAAAATGTTTACTGGCTATTAAGAACATTCCACATATCCCAAATCTCCTTGGAAGAAGTCAGGTTCTGAAAACGTTTCATTGCATCAATTAATGCAAGTTAAGATATACCTCACTAAAATAATTACCTTTGAAAATAAAATGCAAACAAAGTCACAATTCATAAATGTCCTCATTCTTTTTCTTGGGCAGTTTGGTCCTTAGCCATGACCAACCCCCATGTTTGCCCCCGTGTATGAGCAACCACAGAAATTACAACAACAACGACATTACATTTTTATGCACTACATTTGATCTCAGGTGTGTAAGCCATCATCAACTCATTAATCATCAAAACTTCCTTGAGTTAACCTCGGTGGGTAATTTTATTATCCTTTTTATGGACTGAGAAGCTGCTACAAAAACACAATGACATGCCCAAGGTCAAACATGTTTAGAGATAATACCAAGACTCCTAAACCTTTCTTCTAAGCTTTCAAGCATCCATCCTCCAGTTAATTAATGTTTGGGACATTTAGGTCATGGAGCATATTTTACTGGGTTAACATTTATATACTCTCATAAACTTTTTTTGGTAAGACAATAGTTTGATTAGGATTAAAATTTAAACAGCCAATTTATTCTTTGATATGGATATATCATGTGCTATATTAAAGTTTACCTTCTATCCTCAAGATCATTTCATTTTTAATTGGGCACAGAACTTCAGGAACTAATGATATTAGCGTAGGTAACTAGAAGGAAGAGGTGAGAGGAAGAGACAGCTTGAAATTTAAGGAAAATGTGTTTAAAGAGTTCTGGGCTGGGCCACAGAAAAACCAGCTTCCTCTTGGAACAAGGATTTTTCCTCCTCTTCCTTCTTCTCTTCCGTCTGATTTTCGTTTTAGTCAGAGAGATTCTGTGTAGTGCTAGCTTCTTTTGCGTGTTGGCTTTCAAGAGAAGTGACACACAGGGGAAAGGGCTTCAGCTGGGCAAGTCCACCTAAGTTTCCAGGGGGTTTTAGTGCCTCCAGCTGTTGGATGGTGAGGCTGGTGAAATGATGTCAGAGACCCCTCAAGTTTAGTCAACCTCTTTTTACCTCTTCTTGACATCTGCTTATATCTTGTGTTTTGAAAGTTATATTCTATACATGTCAGCGAAGATACTTTATCTGTGTATTTATCTGTATGCTCTATGAAACCAAATCCTTGTCTGATGGTCTATTATCTATTTTATTTTCACTTGTTTAGCCTCCTTCCTTCTCTTTCTTGCTCCATGCTCGTGGAATTCCAACAGTCTGAAAATCCAGAAACCTTTAAAACTCTTCTCAGGTGTCTATATTGTACCTTGATTGTACTAAAAATTTTCAAATAGGGCTTTTTATAGAAAATAATAGAGAGTCAAAATAGGCTGATTTCCACCAGATTTATTGGCATCAACTTTGCCACGTTCCCGATTGTTTCCCTCCAAAGATAGTCTCACAAACGCCACAATCAAATTTCCTTGTTTTGAATCAGGATTAACTGCCTCCCTCATGCAACCACGTTTTAGTGATTCGCTAATAGCAGTATAATAATGGAACTTTTTTCCATAAAAAGAAGCATAGCAATATTCACATAACTAATCCAGGATGCAAAATTAAGAAAGGCTTAACAAAAATTTCATGCACTTGAATAGTACTAATGGGTTTGTTTTAATGATTTTTATTTTTTCCATTATATCTGGTTTACAGTGAATAGTACTAATGTTACTATGTCCAGGCTCTATTCACTGCATGACAAGCCAATAAATGAAGAGATAAGATGTTGTGACAAGGAAGAGTGACTTTACTAGAAAGTGAGAAGACCCAGAAGATGGTGGACTATTGTCCCAAAGAACCATCTTACTCGTGTTAGAATTCAGCCTTCTTTAATACTAAAAGGAAAGGGAGAATGGCTGGTTGCTGCAAACTTCTTAGCACAAGAACCCTTTGTTCATGCCACTATCCAAGCAGGTCCATGGTATTGGTCACTTTCCATGTGACCAACGAACCAGTGTGACCAAAGGACCAGGTAGATCCGATGTCCATGACATTCCTATAAACCTCCAAGTCAAAATTATTCTCTGTTCTGGACAATGACTCACAGACTTTGGAAAATCTTTGGTTTTTCAGATAAGACAATCTGGCGGGGGGGAAGCACTGTGGGTTTGGGACACAAAATCTATCAGATTGACTTGTGATGATTTTTTGTACACCTATAATTGAAATAAAATTCATTAACTTATTAAAAAAAAGATATAGAATTATCCAAATTGGAAAAAAAAAGTTTTTCTCTGTACTGCAAATTTTTTCTCCATGTGAATGGGAAAGTGTTATACCTTTAAAGACCAGGGCCTTGAGAATGGGCTATCATGTATATTTTAAGCCAGAGGCCCAATTTTTTTTTTTTTTTTTAACAGAGATGCAGAGCGGCCATGACTAAGCACAGGCAACCAGAACACAAATGTTAGAGCTAATGGAACACACTTCACTCATATTCTAAATCCACCTAAACCAGTACATTAATTGTGTTAGCAAAATTAGTGTTAAAACAATATTCACTTCATAAATCTTAATTATTTTTCTTATTAAATAGTAATAACCACATAGATCCTTCCTCATTAATTCTGCGCCCCTGCCCCTTTTTTCTATTCTGGAATATCTAAAACTCCAGACTTTAAATCTTTCAACAGTGATGTTTTGTTAAATTTTGCAAGGAAACTCATTACTTAGGTATCAATAAAATATATTAACCACGTTTGTGTTTTATGTAAGCTGGGGCCAGAGCTGAAAGGCTTAGGTTTCCATCTTTAATCTATTTTAGCCTCACATTACCTACCTAGCATGGAGAGCCAACCATCTCTCATAAGGTGTCAGAGCTGTGGAACTGCCCTCAGCTGGGCAACAGGACAGTTTAGATTAGAAAATGGAAAAGAATCACATATCCAGTTGAGAGGGCAGGGAAAAATCTGAAGGCAAGGAAGGGACTATTTATGGAAGGCAGTGCAGCTTTTAAGACAAACAAAACTTTTCTTTGTTCAGAAGGGCCAAGATGAAAGAGTGCTTCTAAAACAGAGGGTCAAGTTAGTTCCTGGAACTAACAGAACACATGAGTGTTCCATTTTAAAACATGCATTTCTAAATCAAGGGGAAACGTGGCGCAGACTTTTCCATAACCTGTCCTAGATTCCGTCTCTCCCTGGTTTATATTACACGTTGCTGTTACAGGGGAAAATAGCCCGGCACCCCTCACCCCTTCTGCTTTTCTTTCAGTACCAATGAAGACAGGGGTGGTTCTGGCAACCCCACGAGGCAAGCAGGCAGAGGGCAGAGAGCTTCCATTAATATTATAAAAGGAGACCTGAGCCAGACAGCTTTGCGGAGGAGATTACTGCACAAACCAGGTGGAACTTGTTTTTCTGGGCATGACAGAGCAAGTTCACTTCAGTTTACTCACCCATTGTATTCGTTGATTTGGGGCATGGAAAATGACACCTTGTAATCTTTAACAATGCTTTTATCCAAAGCAATTTCCTATGAATGCATGCTATTCTCACAGGTGCTATTCCCTCTTGGAGTTCTTTTGATTATAAATATTATACAGACTAGATAGAAATCATTATGAAATAATTTAGAGATACGACGAAGAAGATAAAAATGTCCTCTAGTATTCACACACAGAAATAACCACGGTGGGTTTTATTTTTTTCTAATTCATTCCAGTTCATTTAATCCCTCGGGTTTCCTGTATGCATTTTAGCTTCAAAACACCCTTCTGGGGAGTTCCCATCATGGTGCAGTGGTTAACGAATCCGACTAGGAACTATGAGGTTGTGGGTTCAATCCCTGGCCTCGCTCAGTGGGTTAAGGCTCTGGCATTGCTGTGAGCCGTGGTGCAGTTTGCAGACACGGCTCAGATCCTGCGTTGCTGTGGCTGTGGCATAGGCCAGGGGCTATAGCTCTGATTCGACCCCTAGCCTGGGAACCTCCGTATGCTGCAGGTGCAGTCCAAGAAAAGACAAAAAAAAGCAACAACAACACCCCTCTGAAAGAGTTCCCTTCATGATGCAGCGGAAACAAATCTGACTAAAATCCATGAGGATGCAGGTTCGATCCCTGGCCTTGCTAAGTGGATCAGGGATCCAGGGTTGTCGTGAGCTGTGGTGTACATTGCAGACATGGTTCAGATCCCACAGTTGCTCTGTTTGTGGCCTAGGCTGGCAGCTACAGCTCCTGTTAGACCCCTAGCCTGGGAACTTCCATATGTTGCGGGTGAAGCCACCCCCCGCCCCCCAAAAAAACTCTCTGAATAAGTAGGTCAGGAATTATGTCAGTGTTGCTGATGAGGAAACTGAGCCACAATGAAATTCCATGACCTCTCCAGAGATTCACAAATTAGCATCAAATCCCAAACCTATGGTTCAAAGTCACTGAATTTAGTACCTTAAGCATAAATAAATCAGAACATATATGGATTTGCTTACTCTTTAAAGAAACCTCAATTTCCAGTGAAAAAACTCACTTGAAACAATGTCTAAAGAAAGGAAGATGGAGTTCCTTTGTAGCACAGCTGATTAAGCATCCAGCATTGTCACTGCAGTGGCTTGGGTCACTGCTGTGGTATGGGTTCAATTCCAGGCCCCAGGAACTTCTGCATGCTGCAGGTGTGGCCAAAAAAAAATAAAAAGTAGAAAAAACAAAAAGAAAGGAAGAGGATATTCAGAGAAATAGATATCCATCCCCACCCCCCACCCCCGCGCAGGAAATACTGGAGCTTGTATTTTCTGAGAAGCTCCAAATGGGATCCGTGACAGGCATCTAACATACAATAAAGTAATTCAGTTGGTTGTAAATAGATGTTTTGTTTTTATTTTATGTGAATTATAGTTTCATGATAAGAACAGGACACTCATGTTGCCAACCAAAATAACCATCACTGGTGAAAGATAATTTCTTATTCAATTAATTAAAAAATTAAACTAATTTGGGAATTATAGTTCTCTCAAGACATATATTATTAAAAAATCAAACTAATTTGGGAATTATAGTTCTTTCGAGACATATATTACAATTATTCATGCTTAAAAATATACACTTTTAGGGAATTCCCATGGTGGCTCAGCAGTTAACAAACCCAGCTAGCATCCATGAGGACAAGGGTTCAATCCCTGGCCTCACTCAGTGAGTTAAGATCCAGCATTGCCATGAGCTGTGGCGTAGGTCACAGATGTGGCTCGGATCTGGCATTGCTGTGACTGAGACTGGCGGCTTCAGCTCCGATTCAACCCCTAGCCTGGGAACCTCCATATGCTGCGGGTGTGGCCCTAAAAAGACAAAAAACAAATATATATATATATATATATATATATATATATATATTATAATCTTTATATAATCATCAGTACTAAAATGACCAGATCTCTGTTGAAAAATGCAGAAGATGTGAAAATTAAACTCTTGCAGGAAACCAAGCTATCTTAGCTGGCAAACTCTGACCACCACTCTGATGAAGCCAAGAAAATGTACTTCAAATGAGGTAATCATAAGGTGTTAATATATAGATAAATAGATATAGATATCAATTTAAATTATATTTAGACATATGCACATGAAAACCACACAAAATGAGATGCCTTTTTTTTTTAAGCCCACCAGATTGGCAAAAATTTCAAGAGTTTTCCAGCATGTTCTGCCGTCAAGCCTATGAGGAATTAGTCTTCTCATACATTGCTAAAGGAAATGCCATAAAATGAGCCAGCAATACCTAACAAAATCATGGTTGTGTCACTATCTGCTCCAGAAAGCTCAGTTCTGGGAAGGAGTTCCATAGATGTGCCAGCACACAAAGGAATCAGCATGTGTTCAAGGTTACTCCCTTTGGCGACGCCTGAAAGAGCAAAAATGTAAATCTAACAAGGGAATGCTTAAAGAAATGATAGTGCCGAGTTCCTGTCATGGCTCAGAGGTAATAAACCCGATTAGTATCCCTGAGGACACAGGTTTGATCCCTGGCCTCACTCAGTGTGTAAAGTATCCGGCATTGCAATGAGCTCTGGTGTACACAGCAGACATGGCTCGGATCCCGCGTTCCTGTGGCTGTGGTGCAGGCTGGCAGCTGCAGCTCTGATTTGACCCCTAGCCTGGGAACTTCCATATTCCACAGGTGTGGCCCTTTAAAAAAAAAAAAGTCAAACGGTGCTGCCTGTACACAATAAAACACTAGGCAGCTGCAACAAGAGCAGTTCTACAACGTGGATGAACCTTGGAAACATTCTGATGTGTGGAAGGAACCGATCACAAAAGACCACATTTGTATGAAATGTCCAGAGTAAACATCTATGAAGGCAGAAATCAGATTAGCGGTTGCCTTGGGCAAGGAGACAGGGTGGAAAGTTGTTGGGCAAGAGCAAAAGGGTACAGGGTTAATCTGGAGGCAGTAACATTACAATATTATAAAATTGACTGTGGTAATGAATTCACAACTGTGAATATTTTTATTAAAAGCTCTTGAATTGTATACTTCAAATAAGTGAATTGTGTGGTATGTGAATTATCTCTCATTAAGCTTTCTTTTTTAATGAATAAGGATTCTCTTTTTATTGATGCAGAAAGTTCTCCAGGATACATTAAATAAAAGAACAAAGTGCAGAGGAGTCAGTTTAGGCAATATTTTGAGTAAAAAAGGGGAAAGATAAAAATGTGTCTTTTTTGCTTGTATTTAAAGAAACACTGGGAAGTCAGGCATGAGATTAATTTAAATTCTCACCTGGAGAGGCATGGTAGGGAAGGTTTTTATGTTTGTTTGTTTGTTTTTGTTTTTAGGCAAAAAATAAATTCATTAAGATAGGATGCTTGTGAGAGATGCAAGTGGGCAGGCAGTTTAAACCAAGCCAAAGTATCCATGTATTTGTCATTGAACTTCTTAGCTGTGAATATTAATTTGATATGATTTGTTTAGACAGCATACACACATAGTATCATATTTCAATCTTGGGACAATATTTTAAATTATGCAGATACAGAGCACATTTTTTTCCCTAGATAGCTAGCATTATCAAACTGCCCTAATAGTGTGTATGTTTGTTCTAATAGGAAGTCTGTTTGCATTTGGGCTCATTAACATGGTGGTAAAGTCACAGTCGGAAATATACAAAGAGACATGCCGGACACGAATGGATTGATGAGCTGGATTTCCCTGAACGCCTGTTCCTGAGCCCCAAAGACGGTGGCCCTCAGCCTCAGTTCTGTTTCCTGGGCCTGGGTGCAATGGAGCCCCTTGCAACATCACAGCACGGGTGCCCAGACTGTCATGCATCTCCGTGTTTGCTGATGGAACCAAGAAGGGGATGAGGGCAAGGGGGTACAAGGAACAGATTCACCTGCAGACGGTGGCTTGAGGGTGAAGCAGTGAGCTGTTGAGTCTGCCTTGTGCTTCACTTATGAAAGAAAGTTATAATTCATGGGAGTTCCCGCCCTGGCTCAGTGGAAGCGAATCTGACTAGAATCCATGAGGACGCAGGTTCAATCCCTGGCCTTGCTCAGTGGGTTATGGATCCGGCATTGCAGTGAACTGTGATGTAGGTCGCAGATGAGGCTCGGATCTGGCATTGCTGTAGCTGTGGTGTAAGGCAGTGGCTACAGCTCCGATTTGACCCCTAGCCTGGGAAACTCCATAAGCCTAGCCCTAAAAAGCCAAAAAAAAAAAGTTATAATTCACGGATTTCAAAGCATTAATACAGCTTCAGCTCCTTCAACCAATGCTGATCCATCTCCACAATGGAGACAGATTAAACTCTGGCTCTCCTCACTGTTGTGTCTATAGCTGGTGGGAGGCATGGCGTTGCCACAGACCCACCAGCCAGAGGGGGAAATTCCCACATGCAGTAGTTCTTGAACAGTTGCCTAGGATTTATTTTTTGGTGTGTGTCTCTCTAGATTTTCTTTTGGATTCTCTGTCTTCAAAACGCTGACTTCAAATGTCAAAGCATGTCATTCCTCCTAGGCCACAACTTAGCAAATTATCCAATTATTCCACTATATTAGGACCAAAGAAAAACAAATTCAAAAGGAATGATTCTAATAAAAATAGTGGTAAAGGACTGGCAGGAAGTATGTTCTTTCCTGAGACAAATCGTCGATAGTAATAACATCATTTATATTTTTAAAAATACATCATAAGTGCCAGAAAATTAAATATGTGAAATCAACCCTCATATAAAGTCACATGTATCCTGTTTAACTCTGGTGGGGGAGGAAAAGGCAGCCTGAAAACAAAGAAACTTATCATTTTTAATTTATTCGTTGTATTTTATCCAAACTAGCACAGGTTCTGAGAAAAATGTACTATTTTTAAATTAAGGAATACTAACCCTAATTCTGCCTTTATGTCTTTTATGTTACCATGTCGAAAATATTTTCCTACTGTTATTCATCCCAAATATCACAATAACTGCCTGTGAGCTGAATCTTGCAAAATAATTAGGGTGCTACATTTATTCCAAACAAAATTGACATGGGGAAATGTTAAATTAAAAGTAAAAATATGTTATTTTTTAAAAATATGATTTCTTGGGAGTTCCCATTGTGGCAAAGTGGAAACAAATCTGACTAATACTCATGAGGATGCGGGTCTGATCCCTGGCTTCGCTCAGTGGGTCGGGGACCTGGCATTGCCATGAGTTGTGGTATAGGTGGCAGACAAGGCTCGGATCCTGCATTGCCATGGCAGTGGAGTAGGCCAGCAGCTATAGCGCCAATTTGACCCCTAGCCTGGGAACTCCCATATGCCGTGGGTGTGGTCCTAAAAAACAAATACATACATACATACATACATACATACATACATACATACATAAAAATATGATTTCTTGGAGTTCCTATTGTGGCTCAGCAGGTTAAGAATATGACTAGTATCCATGAGATGTGGGTTCAATCCTTGGCCTTGCTCAGTGGGTTAAGGATCTGGCATTGCCACAAATTGCAGCATGGGTCACAGATAAATCTCAGATCCCAGGTTTCTGTGGCTGTAGTGTAGGCCTGCAGTTGCAGCTCTGATTTGACCCCCAGCCTGGATAACTTCCATATGCTACAGGTGTGGCTTTGAAGAAGAAAAAAAGAATTTAAAATTTTTAAGAAATTTAAATTAAAAAATAAAAATATGATTTCTGTTACGCTTACAAAAAAAATCAGAAGATACATATCAAAGTCTTAGCAGTGGTTCCCTTTACAGAGTAAGAATAATATTCTTCTTATTTTAGTTATCTGCATTTTATAACAAGCATAAAGTTTTCTGTCATCCTAAGAAATAATATATTCTGTTTCAGAAAGTAGATTTTAAAAAGAAATCTAGGATTTCCCATTGTGGCTCAGTGGTAAACGAATCCGACTAGGAACGATGAGGTCACGGGTTCGATCCCTGGCCTTGCTCAGTGGGTTAAGGATCTGGTGTTGCCATGAGCTGTGGTGTAGGTTGCAGACGCAGCTCGGATCCTGCATTGCTGTGGCTGTGGCAAAGGCCAGCAGCTACAGCTCCTGTTAGACCCCTAGCCTGGGAACCTCCATATGCCATGGGTGCAGCCCTGGATATGGCAAAAAGACCAAAAAAAATAAAATCTAAAAAAAAAAAAGTAGGCTGATAGGAGTCCCCTGGTGGCCTAGGTGTTAAGGACTTGGCAATATCACTGCTGCAGCTCAGGTTCGACCTGCCTGGGAGCTGCTGTATGCCTTGGGTGCAGAGGGGGAAAAGAAAAGTAGGCTGATAGATGCAGATATCCAGTCAATCGGAAGACAGCCCTGAGGAGTCATGATTTCTAATATAAATGGTCTTAATACAAAACTAAGTTGCCCTTTCTACTCCTCTATTTCAAAATGGGTCATTATGTGGAGTTCCCCTCATGGCTCAGTGGTTAACAAACCCTACCAGTATCCCTGAGGACATGGGTTCGATCCCTGGCCTCACTCAGTGGGTTAAGGATCCAGTGTTGCCCTGACCTGTGGTGTAGGTCACAGACGAGGCTCGGATCCAGCTGGCTATGGTGTAAGCTGGCAGCTACAGCTGCGATTCGACCCCTAGCCTCGGAAACTCCATATGTCCCAGGTGCGGCCCTAAAAAGACAAAAGACACACACAAAAAAAGGGTCATTATGTGTGAATAATTTGCACAGGTACACGTGACACTCTGATGGCTGGCTTCCTGTCCTTATTTCTTAAGACTAGTTTGAGGAAATCAATTTACTTGAATTCTGATATACAACTAAGATAACTGATAGTTGGGCAATTCTTAAAAACAACCAAAAATATCTGAGAGTATTTCTCAGAATTTTTTTCTTCACAATGCCTTGTGCAAAAAAGTTTCTTAATATTTTTGTTTCCTAATTGCATATTAAAATCTTAGTATTTTGATAAAATAAGCTACAGAAAAAGAAAAATGGTTAAATAAAACATGGAAACATCATCTACTGAACTAATTTATGAAGCCATTAAAACTGTTTTACACATTAAAAATTTTTTTAATTAAAAAAATAAAATCTTAGTATTTTGTATTCCAGACTATCAAAGTTCCATTGAGGACACTACATCATTAGGTAAAAGAAAATAGAGTTTATCAGAGATGACTTTTTGTATAACAGTAACCCCGTTCTGTCTCCTTGGTTAATGTACTTATTCCATAGTAACCTCCTAGAGTTCTAGAAAAAAAGATCTTTAAAAGAAAAAAAAATATTATTGTTTAAGAGGGAAATGTTTACTAAAATTAAAATTACATTTGTGGTCACTATGGTTTATTCGGGGGAGGTTATATTTTTGTTGTGATCTTTTCTCATAAAAAAATTTATTGGTGTATAGTTGATTTACAATGTTATGTTTAAGCTGTACAGCAAAGTGAAACATATATGTATATATATTATATCTCCATTTTTTCTCCGGTTATTTTCCTATATAGGTTATTACAGAATATTGAGTAGAGTTCCCTGTGCTATACAGTAGGTCCTTTTTAGTTATGTTTTATTTTATTTTTTATTTTTTTAAGTTTTATTGAAGTATAGTTCATTTACGAGGCTGTGATCATTTTCTCCTGTAAAACAAAGTGACCTGGTCATACATATATATACATATCCATTCTCTCTCAGATTCTTTTCCCACTTAGATTATCACAGAATACTGGGTGGAGATCTGTGATTTAAATGTAGCAGGAATATATGTCTAATTATTTATGTTTGACCAAAGAAACAACAATACCACATTTTTTTATTGATATAGAATAAGAGTTTGTCAGTTCTCAAGGAACCATTTGATTCTTGGTTTACTCTGCAGCTGTCGGGCACCTGCATTATGCCCAGCCTTGGGGAGAGGGTGGTGAGCAAAAATCTCCAGTGTTTCCTGTCTTTGAAGTAGGCCATCCACAGACTCTCAGGTCCACCTCTTTTCCTGAAACTGCTGGGACATGAACCCTGAGTCGGCTCCCTGTGCCCAGCCTTCAGGTCAAGCTCCAGGAGGCAGGTGAGGAAGCCCAGGGGAGAAGCTCTGCTTTGGGGAGAAAAGGGTGCATTGGGACTGACTTGCTACTTTATTGCCATTCATTTGAACACCTGTAAGAAGTCAAAGGAGCAGTTTTAGAGCAGACAGGTACCAAGCCCACTTCTACCCCCCAACTGCTAGAAGTGACATCTTTACTACTGCCTTTAATGGTGTTTGACTTTACTCCGGCTAACTCAAAGGCTTTAGGAGGGCAAAGACTGTGCCTTATATTCCTTTGCATTCCCTTAAAGCGTTTACTTAGTAAGTGGTTTTCACACAGCAAGGGTACAATGAATGTTTGTCTATATGATTTGCCTTCTTTCAGGAAGATAAAAGCCACATGCCAAGCATGATTAGCTGATTGTGTGAGTCAAGGGGCAGAGTCATGCAGATAAGTTTAAAAAGACTTAGGTCCTAGTCTTATTGGATTTGGCTGCCTGTGCACTGAATTGTACTTGACCTCCTTTGTCCTCCTCCTTCATCACCTGCACCCCCCACCACCACCCACCATTTCATCAGGACTAAGAAAAGAGAACAAGACTGAATTTTCAGCTTAGATCCTTTATAACCATATTATTATACACTTCAAGATATAACATTTAAGAAAAAATTTTTTTTCTTTAAACAGGCTTCTTGACCCATCCTTAAGCAGCGAAAATAGCTAATTTCTTTTGGTTAAAGCAACAAAAACCTTCAAGAAAGTAATCACAAATTTGCATGCAAGTAACAACCTATAATCTATGAGAAATGTCCTCTCGATTAAGAATGCGATCATTTGGTGCAGCAATATGATTTACAAAGTTATATTTGCACTGTGGTTTCCTGTCAACACATTGAGTCACCCCTCAGCATATCAACTAAAAGGTATTTGCTGGACAGTAGACAGGCTGGGATTTTCAGGGGATCCACTAGAATACCAACACATCTCATTCATTAAATATGGTCTAGAAAATTGGAATAATAACAAAGAAACAGAGGAGTTATATTTCTGTCTAAGTGCCACTCAGAAACAAAAAGTTGGAGTTCCCATCATGGTGCAGCAGTTAACGAATTCGACTAAGAACCATGAGGTTGCGGGTTCGATCCCTGGCCTTCCTCAGTGGGTTAAGGATCCAGCGTTGCCATGAGCTGTGGTGAAGGTTGCAGACGCGGCTCGGATCCCGCGTTGCTGTGGCTGTGGCGTAGGCCAGTAGCTATAGCTCCGATTCAACCCCTAGCCTGGGAACCTCCATATGCTGCGGTTGCAGCCCTAAAAAGCAAAAAAAAAGAAACAGAAAGTTTACTGTGTTTCAGTCACCAGCACTAAAATAAATCATTAATCATTCTCTTTCTGAGCCTAAGTCTTTTTGTCACTAAGAATTATAATGATTTTTAAAGCAAATAAATGGCCTCGTGATAAATAGAATGAGTCACTGAAGGACTAGAGGTTTTAGTGTGTTTGGGGTTTTGGTTTTGTTTGTTTAAGGCCTAAAATTGCTGGGTTTTAGAACTTTTCAAATAATTCCTTTTAAATGCAATGTTTTTTTTTGTTGGTTTTTTATTTTTTTTTGTCTTTTTGCCTTTTATCTAGAGCCACACCCGCGGCATATGGAGGTTCCCAGGCTAGGGGTCTAACAGGAGCTGTAGCTGCTGGCCTTCTCCACAGCCACAGCAACGCGGGATCCAAGCCGCGTCTGCAACCTTCACCACAGCTCAATGCAATGCCGGATCCTTAACCCACTGAGCAAGGCCAGGGATCGAACCTGCAACCTTGTGGTTCTTAGTCAGATTCGTTAACCACTGAGCCACGAAGGGAACTCCCCTTAAATGCAATGTTAGGACAAGTCTTTGCAGAAGGCAGATGGCACCAAGTTCAAAAGAAAGACTTAAATGGGAGCATTTCCCTCCTGGGGCCAAAGACAAGAAGCAGGAAAAGTTATTTTTGGGGAGGGGGGAGCTTAGGGGAAAGACAGTGACCCTTTAACACATATTCAAGGTAACATTAACTTGAGCAAATGTCATCTTCATATACTTTCTGAGGGTTCAGAGACCCTGGCAGCATGAATCCACCCTAATGAAATTAAACATTCTCGAGGATGATATCCAAAAGCATGGATCCCAGGCAGTCTTTCCTTTTAACTTTAACTTTCCTAGGAGTTCCCCGTCGTGGTGCAGTGGTTAATGAATCCGACTGGGAACCACAAGGTTGAGGGTTCAATCCCTGGCCTTGCTCAGTGGGTTAACGATCTGGCGTTGCCGTCCGTGAGCTGTGGTGTAGTTTGCAGATGCAGCTCGGATCTGGCGTTGCTGTGGCTGTGGTGTAGGCCGGCGGCTGCAACCCCAATTCGACCCCTAGCCTAGTAACCTGCATATGCCACGGTGCGGCCCTAAAAAGCAAAAACAAACAAACAAAAAAACAAAAACAAACTTTAACTTTCCTATAATTTTTGTTGGGTTCCTATTTTAAGTCTTTGTCAGTTTCCCTACCCAGAAAAAGGCAAAGCCTGTGACAGTTTGAGTAGATTTTAAGGAGTTCTCTTGTGCGGGTTAAGGATCTGGCATTGTCAGTGTAGAAACATGAGCGTGGTTTCAAACCCTGGCCAGGGAATTTGCATGCTGTGGGCACAGCCGAGAAAGAGAGCCGACTGCAAAATCTGAGGTTTACCTGCAGTGTTTCAGGTGCCACGTGAGAGGCTCCTGGAGCTGATTACTGGGCATGGCCAGAGCAGGTCAGCAGCTCACACCACCCCATCAGTGCCCCAGGGGACTGGCCACAGCAAGGCACCAAGGGCCACCTCTGAGAGACTGTCAGCTCCCTAAGGCCCGCACCCAGGCCTGTCTCCCTGACTGCTGGACACTCACCCCATTATAGGGTCTGGCACAGAGGCTGTGCTCAGTAAATATTTGTTGAGTGACAAACAAAGGAACAAACGTCAGCTCTTGGCAGCCCGGAACCATTCTGGGGTTTCTGGTTCAGGATCTATACTACCTTTTCCAGATGTCCCTTACGCTCGAGGTGGTGATCACAGCAGTGCAAGGGTAGGAAATGAGGTTTTTTTCCCCAGAGCGACCCTCGGGCCTGAGGATGCAGAGCACACCTCACAGAGGGTGTTCTCTCACGTGGACATCATGTCTTCCTCCACTAGGCAGTTTTCCAATACGATGAAGCTGATGTCTTCATCGCCACTTCATTTGCAGCGCAAAAAGAAAAGTGACAACGACTTCACCCTTGGACTGAGAACTTTGGACCCAGAGAGGGACACTTCTCAGGGAGGAGAAGCTCTCAAGAGGCAGCGTGTCATTACAAGCTCTTGTCAAGGAGTGCCTGGAATTTGCACATTATACATAACTCGAAAGAAAACAAAACGTTTAGTGCGTGTCAGACAAAGGGCAGCTAAAAAATGCCTTTTCATTTGTCAGAGCATTAAGTATTCTTTGGATTTATCCTCAGAGCAAAGTTCTGCTTATACTGCAAATATTGATTCTAGAAAAAATGAGTCCAGCAGGATATAGGACCAAAGACACTATGCACAATGAGACTTTGTTGAAGAAATAGAGGATGCATCCAGGTAAAGTCTGAATGTCATAAAATTCACGAATAACAAAGCATTTCCTTTTTCCTTCGGACAAGGTCCCATTTGGGGAAAGGATAGTAGAGTTTGGAATAAGCAAGTCTGCCTTTTTTTTTTTTTGTCCTTTTGCCTATTATCTAGAGCTGCACCCGTGGCATATGGAGGTTCCCAGGCTAGGGGTCTAACAGGAGCTGTAGCCACCGGCCTTCGCCACAGCCACAGCAACACGGATCCGAGCCGCGTCTGCAACCTACACCACAGCTCACGGCAATGCCGGATCCTTAACCCACTGAGCAAGGCCAGGGATCGAACCCGCAACCTCACGGCTCTTAGTCGGATTCGTTAACCACCAAGCCACAAAGGGAACTCCAAGTCTGCCTTTTAATCCTTAATGAAAGCGCCTTGAACCTGAACCAACTCCAGGCTGTTTGTAGATATCACTGACCAACTAATGGATAGAGGGTCTCAAAAATGTTACACAGATTTATGGAGCTCCTGGCTACTCAGGAGACAGGGGTGCTCATGAGCCTTAAATGTTAAGAGTAAAGGCTGCTTATCTAAATATGTTTGAACACAGCCCTAAATCAGAAGGAAAATAAGAAAAAGGAGAGGAGGTTAAAGGGGAATATGAAAGCAAGAAAAAAACAAAGAAAGGAGAGAGACAGAGGAGGACTTAGCATAGGAAGAGGAGGAGTTCCTCATGACTCAGTGGGTTAAGGATCTGGCATTGTCACAGAGGCACAGGTCTCCGCTGCGGCACAGGCTCCATCCCTGGCCTGGGAAGTTCTGCATGCCGGGTGCATAACCGAAAAAAAAAAAGAGGAGTTTACAGAGGGGAAGGCTTATGAAAGAAATCCTTAGCCTCTGAAATTGGAGTAACTCAAAGAAAGGATTTAGCCCAAAAATGGCGCGTTCAGAAAGTTCTAGATTTGGTGCTTGGTTCTTCATGCTGGATCGTCAAGCTGAAGCCCAAGTGCTGATACTGGCTCAGAGAAACGTGTAATCTGTTTGTGATTAGGAGTAGTTCACCCCTGATCTAGACAGAAAGTGGAGGGAAGGAAGCAAAGGTTATATCTTCAGGGAAAGATAGGTCGAGCCCAGTACAAAGACCCAGATTCATAAACCCTGTGATACTGTCTGATAATTGAGCCAACAGGTGAACAGGGAGGAAGACCTCTGCACCACAGTCTGGGGCAGCTCAGAGAGAGTCAGCAGGCAACTTGACCTTGGTGTTAAGGCAACTTCTCCTGTGGCAGGCATTGTAACTAAGCTGTGGACATGATGAAGACACCAAAAGGCTCACCAAGGCAGAGAAATACGGAAACCCCCGGCAGATAACTCCTGGCCAGGCGTCAGAGAGAAAAAATGGAACTGAGTCAGACAATAGACGTGGTTTCCAGTCCCTGCTCTGCTGTTTCCCAGTGGTATGAGCTTGTACAATTCAACTAACCTCCAAACCGCTCCTTCTTTACCTGAACAATGTAGAATTATTGGAGGCTTGGCTTGGCCTGCATGCACTGGAACAAGAACCACTCTGATTATTTACACCCAATGTTCTCACTGGCAGCACTCAAACCATACCAATTGTTTAGTATTTTGAGTATCACTCTGGGTGTAGTAATGCCTGTTTTGAGAAGTGTAAGTAATATGCCCAGTCTGCTGTATATTGCCTGACAAATCATAGACACGGAAGTGAATAGTAGCTGTTACTACTTTGTTAAAATAGTCGCCACCCTTGCTAACTGCTGTGAACTGGATTGTGTCCCCTCCTCCTAAAAAAAACAATTCAGATATTGAAGCCCTAACCCCCCAGCGCGACTATAGTTGGAGATAAAACCTTCAAGAAAGTAATTAAGGTTAAATGAGATCATAAGGGTGGGCGCTAATCTGCTAAGACTGGTGCCCTTATGAGAAGAGGAGGAGACACAAAGTTCTCCCTCCTGTCCGCACACAGGAGAAAGCCATGACTGTGGGAGGAAGCCACGAGAAGGCAGCCACCCATCTACCATCCCTGAAGAGAGGTCTCACCAGGGACCAACCATGCCCGCACCTTCATCTCCAACTCCCAGCCTCCAGAACTGTGAGAAAAGAAATGTCTGTTGTTTGAGCCATCGGGCCTATAGCATTTCATTGTGGCAGCCCAGACTAATACCCAGACTGAGTGATACACATTAGTAGACCAAAGGTGAACGCCATGGAGCTGCTGCTGGCAAAATAATCAACTCCATTTGCAGCCTGAATTTTCTTATATATTTTTTTTTTATTTTGCCCGCAGCGTGCCCCAGCAATGACAACGCTGCTTGCTTGCTGGCTGGCTGCCTTGCTTGATTTGTTTGCTTATATTTTGACTGCCCTGGGGCATATGGAGTTCTCTGGCCAAGGATCAGATCTGAGCCACACTTGCAACCTGTGACGCATCTGTGACAATGCTGGATCCTTTTAACCCACTGTGCCATGCGGGAGCTGGAACGTGTGTCCTGGTGCCAGAGATGCCACTGATCCTGCTGCACCACAGCGGGAACTCCCAACATGATTATTTTAAATACTACCCTTTAAAAATTTTTTGTCTTTAAAGATAGATGTATACTAAATTACCGTCTTCTCTCATCAGTCCCTTTTGTGGACGCCTCTTCGCTGTGGCAAAAATGTATGCGCTGGCGTTAGAAAAAAAAAAATACGCAAGGGTCCTCGGTCCGCATTTTTCATTTTGAAGGCCCCTCCCCAGGCAGCTACAGCAGAAGAAAAGCGGCACCGGGAGGAACACGATGAGGCCCTGCGCCCGCCCGGAGATCCGGGAACACAGCATTCCCCATGCAATAGTGCTCCTCACTCGGCTGCAGATTGTCCTGCCTGTGGCGTGCAATTTAGATCTGGAAATGCTCTGAAAGAGATTCCCTTGTTTGTGTCTAACCTAAGCAGAGATGGGGTGTGTCTTCTAACCCACAGATGAAAAACTGAACAATCCCTGGAGTTCTCTTGTGTTGCAGCGGGTTAAGGATCTGGCATTTCCCTGTAGCAGCTCAAGTCACTGCCGTGCGGTAGGTTCGATTGCTGCCCCAGGAACTTTCCCATGCCGGGGGTGCAAACAACAACAAAACCCCAAAGAAACTGAACAATCCTTCTGTAGGGAATTCTTCATGGATCAGAAGATCTAGGGGAGGAGTTCCCACTGTGGCTCAGTGGTTAACGAATCCGACTAGGAATCATGAGGTTGCGGGTTCGATCCATGGCCTTGCTCAGTGGGTTAAGGATCCCACGTTGCTGTGGCTGTGGCAAAGGCCAGTGGCTAGAGCTCCTGTTAGACCCCTAGCCTGGGAACCTCCACATGCCGCGGGTGCGGCCCTAGATAAGGCAAAAAGACAAAAACAAAAAAAAAAGAGAAGAAGAAGATCTAGGGGAGCCTTTATGACGTCACAGACTCCACATCATGACTTTCTCCTTGGGGACATTAAGGACAGTCTTCTACTAGGTTGCAAATCTTGTTTTGCTTTTATGAGGCTCAAAATAATGTGTCAGAATGCACTTATATATGGAATATTTCTGGAAATAGACACAAGAATCTGGTAATAATGACTCTTCAGAAGAGGAATCGAAGGCAAAGGTGAATTTTTTTTTTTGCCTTTTGGCCTTATCTAGGGCCGCACCCGCGGCATATGGAGGTTCCCAGGCTAGGGGTCTAATAGGAGCTGTAGCTGCCAGCCTACACCACAGCCACAGCAACGCGGGATCCGAGCTGTGTCTGCAACCTTCACCACAGCTCACGGCAACGCCGGATCCTTAACCCACTGAGCAAGGTCAGGGATCGAACCCGCAACCTCATGGTTCCTAGTCGGATTCGTTAACCACTGAGCCACAATGGGAACTCCAAAGGTGAATTTTTTTAAACAACATTTCTGTACATTTTTATGCTTTGAGGGAAGTATTTTAGCAATTTTAGAAAAACACTGTTATATATATATGTTATTTCTTTTTATATCTCTTGAGTGTTCACCATGTCCAGAAATAACATTTTATTTGAAATGAAGAATAAAGGAGTTGGAAGAGGAAGAAGGGAGGCAGGGGAGGAGGAGGAGATGGAGAAGGAGTTTCTTTTGGAAATAAAGAGAAAACAGGGCTTCCAAAAAAGTGACGGAGCAATTTTAACAACGGTTCACATTTTTTTTACATTTGGGGATTCTTACACACTAACAGGAAATTTTGTTTTGGAAGACCAACAGATTTTAAAAGAAGAGAAACAGGAGTTCCCATAGTGGCGCAGCAGAAACGCATCCGTCTAGGAACCATGAAGTTGTGGGTTCGATCGCTGGCCTCACTCAGTGGGTTAAGGATCTGACTTTGCCATGAGCTGTGGTGTATGTAGGTCGCAGATGCAGCTCTGATCCTGCGTTGCAGTGGCTGTTGGCGCAGGGCAGCAGCTATAACTCTGATCTGACCTCTAGCCTGGGAACCTCCAAATGCCGAGGATGCAGCCCTAAAAAAAGCAAAAAAAAAAAGGAGAGAAAGAGAGAAATACAGCTGCCTATCTGCTGCTACCTTCGCCCCTGCTCACGTGACAGATCTTCACCTTGCCCTGCTCATCCGTGAAACATTTTCACGCTGTCTTCACTGACTTGACAAGTTTCCTCCTAACAGCTATCCCTCCTTTGCGTTTGCTTATCTCCAGGGAGCCCTGCCGTAATCCGAATCCACACATTCTCAATCCGAATCCACACGTTCCCTCTTGGCTCTAAGGCAGACAACTCTAAGAGAGGAGAAGGGACTATGACTGACCAGAAGAACCCTCAGATCAAAGCCAAGGTCCCACTTTCTGGTTATTCGATCTGCTGGGAGAGGTGGGCAGGAAGGTCCGTGGGGGAAGGACCAAGGGCTTAAAAACTTCTCTTTTCAGAAGTTCAAACAGTGCTTGGCCTCATCCTCATCTGAACCCATGTTAAACTATTGCAAATAGAAGCTTCGGACATTAGGAAATGCTGTTTTCATCAGCTGCAACTTGGCAAAAATTTCCACGCCAACAAATGGAAATGTGCACAGTTGGGAGCACACAGTGTCCAGGCACCGTGTCCCCAGTTAAAGGCAGCAGTTTTGTTCTGTGCAGTTCAGCTTGAATGAGGCGCCAGGCTTGAGCACCAACTGTCCTACTTACAATGGGGAGGGGACGGGCCTACGCCTGAAAAGAGAAAGGTGGTCTTGAACGAGGACTGGCCACCCTCGTCCCAGTTGCCTTCACATAATGTCCCTGTTTAGAAATATTCATGAGGAAGTTCCTTGCCTCTGTTTAAATTTTGTTCCAGTTTTATCCAGAGATAATTGACATACATCCCTATAGAAGTCTGAGATGTGGAGCATGATGGTTTGATTTACATATATTGTGAAATGATGACACAGTAGATTCAACTAGCATCCATCTTCTCATATAGATACAATAAAAAGAAAGAAAAGAAAAAAGAAAGGAAAGAAAACTGTCTCCTTGTGATGAAAACTTTTAGTTTTAAAAGTTAACATTTAAGAGTTCCCGTGTGGCTCAGTGGGTTAAGCATCTGGTGTTGTCACTGCTGTGAGTCTGGTTACAGCTGCGGCTCCAGTTTGATCCTTGGACCATGAACTGCCACGTGCAGCGGACAAGGCCAAAAAGTTTTTTTTTTCTTTAACATTTGAATAGAACTTTGAACCACAGAGTACAAAAGAACAACGTACGCTCAAATACTGATTATGAGGAAATATTTTTAAAGTTCATTTCAGGTGCCATTAAAGTGGGAAAAGATGAGCTTTTAATTTTACTGACCGGGAGACAGAATAAGACCAAATTCTACCAGACTTACTTTGAAATTAAAATATGGTATAGTTCATTAATTTAGAATAAGTTGTGCTAATTTAATTTTTAAAAATTCAATTAGAAATGTTGAAGACATAGTTTTAGAGGAGGTGATTGCTTTTGACTATATCTAGGTTTAGTAAGTAAAGGTTTTCTAAACAATTTGATCATGCTTAAGAAAATATATCGTCTTGGGAGTTCCTATTGTGGCTCAGCAGTAATGAACACAACTAGTTTGTATGAGGATATAGGGTCGATCCCTGGCCTCACTCAGCGGGTTAAGGATCTGGCGTTGCTGTGGCTCTGGTGTAGACCAGCAGCTGCAGCTCCAATTTGACCCCTACCCGGGGACTTCCATATGCCAAGGGTGCAGCCCTAAAAAGACCAAAAAAAGAAAAGAAAAAAAGATAATATAGCTTCTTTATTTTCCTATTAAGTGGTTTGATTTTCCTCAAGACCTTCATTTATTGGGCAGGCAAATTCTGAGTCCCTTTAGGCCCTTCACATTTATTCTACCTGCTCCTCTCTGTGACAGCCTCTGGGGTTACCATGTATTTGTGTTTTCCAGGACCCTGTGTTGTAGAGTGTGGCCCAGGCTGTGCCTGGTGGGGCCTCACTGATCCCTCCGCAGAGGCCTGGACTGGTCATCTCCCTGGTCAGTTGAGAGCTGAGATGTGGTTGCTCCCATCTTGGTTTTGGGTATGATCTGCTGGCCGTTTCGTTTGGCGCTTGGTCTTGGGGTCCCTGCCTATGGAGCCCCAGGCCTCTGCTGTCCACCTGCACATTCAGAAAGCCTACACCTTCTCTTCCTTTTTTTTTTTTTTTTTGTCTTTTCAGGGCTGCACCCGCAGCATGTGGAGGTTCCCAGGCTAGGGAGTCTACTAAGAGCTACAGCTGCCAGCCAGCGTCACAGCCGCAGCAACGCGGGATCCGAGCTGTGTCTGTAACCTACACCACAGCTCACGGCAACACCGACTCCTTAACCCACTGAGCGATGCCAGGGATTGAACCCACAACCTCACAGTTCCTAGTCGGATTCATTCACCACTGAGCCACGACGGGAACTCCAGAAAGTCTACACCTTCTCTTCCAGGCATGCAGCAAGGTCTCATTTTCCTGGGTGCCACTCGAAGGCTTGAGGGGACTAGGAGCTGTGCCTCAGGCTCATCCAGCCCAGATTCTCACTGTACCCACCCCCACCGCAGTGCAGTGTTGGATGGAACTCAGATCTACCTTTTCTCCTCTCTCTCTCTCTCTCTCTCTCTCTCTCTCTCTCTCTCTCTCTCTCTCCCCTTGAGCCTTTGCACGCCCTCTAGCTCTCACTCTCTCATTCACCTATTTCACACACGCACGCACAGGTTGCCTTCAGGGAGTGGGAGATGAGAATTCTAGTGTAGACTTCCTTGTTTTCCCCTTTTTTCTCTTCTTCCACATGTAAGAAGAGATAGGTATCACTCCTTTCTTTCTTATTCTCCTAGCCTTCAGAAGTTAAAATGGCTTTTTTTTTTTTTTAAGGAAAAATCTCTACTGTCCAGTCTTGGATCTTGATCTACTAAGTTCAGCAGATAAAGGAACTCAGTAAACTTTTTCTCACTCACACACTCTCGCTACTTTAATAGGCAAACCTATTGTCTTGTTGCTTCTGGATGCACTTCTCTCATTTAATAGGCAAATCTGAGAAATAATTTGTTGCTCTGCTGGATATTAGCCTTTTTCCTAAATCTCCAAAGTGTACGGTTTCAGTGGGTGGGAAGCCAAAATGGAAATGAAGTTTATAGGGTTTGGAACAATACCAAAACACATTTTAAACTACTCTCCTCTATAACAAAGTTCGTGTGCAAACATTTGCTTGGACCAGGGTTTTGAGCTCCAGCTGCTGCCATTACCATTGCATCTATTTTTGTTTGTTTGTTTTTAGGGCTGCACCCTTCACATATGGAATTTCCCAAGCTAGTAATCAAATCAGACCTGCAGCTGCTGGTCTACACCACAGCCACAGCGGTGCCAGATTCAAGCTACGTCTATGACCTACTCCACAACTCGGGGCAATGCCGTATCCTTAACCCACTGAGGGGGGCCAGGGATTGAACTCACGTCCTCATGGATACTAGTCGGGTTCATTATCCACTGAGCCACGACAGGAACTCCAGCATCTAGTTTTAAAATGTGCCAGAGTTACTGGGACAGGTTACTTCAATGCCCTAAGTCTTAATCTGCATCTGTAAAATAAGGAAAATTATACGCCAAGATTACAGTAAAGATTATATAAAATAATGCTTGGATCCCTTCAGGATACGAATTATCATTATTGGCAGCTACTTAGGGCTCCTGCTTCCTAGGAAGTTCAGAAAATGCACCTTGGAGTGCAGCTCCTTGGCACATGTGTCAGGGTATCTTCCACCAGTTCGGTCAGAGGTTGAGAGCCCGAATTCTCGGTCACACAAAGGCTTGTCTCTTTACTGAGGACCCCACCTGAGTAAAACAAAGAAACTAATCTAATCAAGGAACAGAACAAGGCATTGCATCATTAAGACCAACCCTAAAAAAAAATCAAGATGAAGTCCCTTGGGGATGGATTAGGAAACTGCTGTGGGGGCAAGTGACATCTGGCGTGAGACAAGACTGACCTGTCCAATCTGGGAGGAAAGTAGCACATAAGGAGATCTCATGTGGCTCCAGGGGATCTTGAGGAAAGGAGTGGCTAAATTCTGCAATGGGTCATCTTGGCTCCAAAGCTTAGATTAGAATCTCTAGCCCCACTCCCATCTCATCACAGCCAAGCCTTGCTGTCTAAATAGGATGTCATGCACATCACACCCTGGGGTCGGTTCCCTTCCTGATGGGAAGGGAAAGAGGTCACTACTTGTCTGATAACAGGTCCTTAGCCCAAGCCAGGCCTACATGTATGAATTCTGGACATTTTTTAAAAATCGACTTTAGGAGCTCCCATCGTGGCTCAGTGGTTAACGAATCCGACTAGGAACCATGGGGTTGCGGGTTCGATCCCTGGCCTTGCTCAGTGGGTTAAGGATCTGGCATTGCCGTGAGCTGTGGTGTAGGTTGCAGACGTGGCTCGGATCCCACGTTGCTGTGGCTGTGGCATCAGCCGGCGGCTACAGCTCCTATTAGATCCCTAGCCTAGGAACCTCTGTATGCCGCGGGTGCAGCCCTAGATAAGGCAAAAAGACAAAAAAAAAAAAAAACCTGCCTCTTTAAAGTGAAACATTCAATTTTTTAAATCATATTCATAGAGTTGTACAACTAACACCTCACAATCTACTCTAGAAACTCCTAGGAGTTCCTGTTGTGGCTCAGTGATAACTAATCAGACTCGTATCCATGAGGACGCAGATTCAATCCCTGGCCTTGCTTGGTGGGTTAGGATCCGGCATTGCCATGAGCTGTGATGTAGGTCGTAGATGAGACTGGGATCCAGTTTTGCTGTGGCTGTGGTGTAGGATGGCAGGTATAGCTCCCATTTGACACCTTGCCTAGGAACTTCCATATGCCGGGGATGCAGGCCTAAAAACACACACACACATAAATCTCTTAATCATCCGCAAAAGAAACCCATTACCAGTCACTCTCTATTTCCACTCCTCCCTTCCCCCCCAATCCCTAGATAACTACTATCTACAAATTTCTCTTCTAGATATTTCATATAAATGGAATCATACAGTACTTGTCCTTATGTGACTGCCTTATTTCAGTGAGCATAACGTCTCTGAGTCACCCATGTTGTAGCATGCATTGGTATTTCATTCCTTTTCATAGCTGAATAATATTCTACAATATGGATATACCCTGTTTTTATCTATTCATTAGCTGATGAACATTTGGATTGTTTCCACCATGGCGCTATGATACACAATGCTGTTATGAACATTCGTGTACAAGTGTAGTGGGAACCTATGTGTTCATTTCTCTTGAGTATGTACATCTAGGAGCGGAATTGCTAGGTCATATGGTAACTCTATGTTTATCCTTTAAGGAAGACAGATTATTACCCGTAATAGCTGCATCATTCTACATTCCCATCGGCGGTATATGAGGCTTCTAACTTCCTCACATCCTTGCAAGCACTTGTTATTAGCTGTTTTTCTGATTATAAACATCCTAGTGAGGATGAAGCGGTATCTCATTGGGGTTTTGATTTGCATTTCCCTGATAGCTAATGATGTTGAGAATATTTCCATGTGCTTACTGACCATTTGTGTGTCCTCTTTGGGGAAATGTCTATTCAGATCCTTTGCCAATTTTTAAACTAGGTTGTTTGTCTTTTTATCATTGAGTGGTAAGTGCTCTTTATAAGTTCTAGATGCAATTTGTTTATCAGATATATAATTTACAAAAAGTTTCTCCCATTCCTTGGATTTTTTCTTTTATTTTTTTTTTTTTGGCCACAACCAAGGCATGCAGAACTTCCCAGACTAGGGATCAAACCCAAGCCTCAGCAATGACAATACCAAGTCCTTAACCCACTATGCCACAAGGGAACTTCTTGGATCCTTTTTTTTTTAATGCTTTTCCTTTTTTTTTTTTTTGGTCTTTTCAGGGCCAAACCCAAGGTATATGGTGGTTCCCAGGCTGGGGGCTGAATTGGAGCTGCAGCTGCTGGCCTACACCACAGCCACAGCAACATGGGACCTGAGTCTCGTCTGCAACCTACACCACAGCTCACAGCAACGCCGGATCCTTAACCCACTGAGCATAGGCCAGGAATCAAACTTGTGTCCTCATGGATACTAGTCAGATTCATTTCTGCTGAGCCACAATGGGAACTCCTAGATCTTTATTTTTTTATTTTTATGTCCACACCCTCAGCATATGGCAGTTCCCAGGCTAGCAGTTGAATCAGAGCTGTAGCTGCTGGCCTACACCACAGGCACAGCAATGCAAGATCCCAGCCTCGTCTGTGAACTACACCACAGCTCTTGGCAATGCCGGATCCTTAACCCACTGATCCAGGCCAGAGATCAAATCCACATCCTCATGGATCCTAGGTGGATTTGTTACCACTCAGCTACGATGGGAACTCCAGAGAAATTCTTGGATTTTTATATTTTTGTTGGTTTTTCACTCTGGAATTTTTACCTTCTGACTGTTTTGTCTTTTTTCAACTCCAGTAAAAGAATACTCAAATAATTTTAGATATGGAAGAAGACCTTGGAAATAATCCAATTCAATACCCTCACTCTTCAGATTTAGAAACTGATGACCAGAAATATTAATTCATATGTTCCACAGCTAGTTGGAATTAGTATGTTAATATCTACAGCAGATGGGAAGTAATATGCTATGAGTCAGTATTCTTTTGGTTACAAATATCAGAAAAATAATAATCCCAAGCTAATTTAAGCAAAAAAAAAAAAAAAAGATGACTAGCAGAACATTAACAACCAACACTGCAATTGCTACTAACATGATTCTCTCACTGCGTAACACCAAATTTTCATTTATTAGTGATGATAATGATGGGGAACAGAGAAAGCAAGGTACTGGGCAGATAATCCCAAAGTAGAGCAAAAGACAAAATCCACTGGGCTGCAGCAGAGGGAAGCATGATATTGGCAACAAGACAAGTCAGAGGTGGCAGACATGGGACCTGGCACCATCACTGGAAGGTGCTAAAGACATGAGTCTGGTGCAAGGTAAGCTAAAACTGCATCAGTGCACAGGGATGAGCGCTCTCTTGATCAATTCAGGCTTCTATGCTAGACTACCATAGACTATCAACAACAGAAATTTATTTCTCATAGCTCTAGGGGCTGGGGAATCCGAGGTCGAGGTACCAGGAGATTTATTGTCTGGTAAGAACCCACTTCCTTATTCACAGATGTCCTACTTTTCTTCTCACATGATCAAAAGGGGTAAGGAGCTCTCTGGGGGTCTTTTTTTAAATAAGAGCACTAATCCTAATCGTGAGGGCCCTCTCCTTAGGTCCTAATCACCTCTCAAAAGTCCACATCCAAATACATCATCACATGGGAATTAGCTTTCAACATATGAACCTTAACGGAGATGCAAACATTCAGTCCCTAGCAAGGGCCAAAGCAGAAGATGAGAGTCTTACTGGGGCTGAGAATCTGACACCTTATGAAGCTTGGAGACCAGTGAGTTTGTGGTCCAGTGGAAACTTGCAGCCAGTCCCCCGCTGATTTTTTTTTTATCAAAAATAATTTCAGTTCTCCTGATCAGCTCCATCCATGAGGTCACACTAAATTTTTTTTTTTTGTCGTCTTTTTGCCTTATCTAGGGCCGCACCCGCGGCATATGGAGGTTCCCAGGCTAGAGGTCTAACAGGAGCTGAGCTGCCGGCGTTCGCCACAGCCACAGCAACTCGGGATCCGAGCCGCATCTGCAACCTACACCACAGCTCACGGCAACGCCGGATCCTTAACCCACTGAGCAAGGCCATGGATCGAACCCGCAACCTCATGGTTCTTAGTCGGATTCGTTAACCACTGAGCCACGACGGGAACTCCCACACTAAATTTTAAAAGGCCCAAGACTCTGGTAGCATTGGTGGTACCATCCAGTCAGGAATTGCCAATGTTCCTTCCAGATCAATATTGGATCAGCTAGGAGGACCCTTGAGATCTCTTTGTATTGTTGTGTGATTCTAATTATTTTGTAGGCACACTCTCAGTACTTTAATGTATGTGATAATTCTCCTGAAACGATATGCATTCTGTCAGACCACTTCATTCCCCTCTTCATCAGCATCTTTCCCCTCTATAACTAGCATCTTTCCATCGGTTCTGGCAACAGTGTTCTTCCTGGAAAGCTTCGACAAATAAACTTAGTAAACCTTTACTTAGAGAAATAAAGTCTTCACCCTGTGCACGTGAGAAAGTGAAGAGTGAAGAATGCTATTGTGACTCCTGAACATTTCAAGAAAAAAGATGGTCTAATATTAAAATACAGAGAAGTTGTATCAGATTGAAAGGAAGAATGTTGGAACTAACAATCAAAATTATGGAAATGGAGGTAGAAAATGTTCCTGGAAATCACTTTCACTGAGAAATGAGGAAGTAAGAGCAGTGAAAGAACAAACAATTCTCTCACTGAATAAAGTATGAACATTTGTATGAGCCAAAAGGGCAATAGGAAACAAGAACACATCATTCCAAAATCCGGAGACGTTTATTTCATTAATGTTGGTCAATGCCCTGAATCGCTTTACTTCCTGTTAGTTTAATCATAAAAGTGAAACAGGATACAAAATGTTCTAAAGGCTACGTTATTCAAATTAAGTATTTATCTAGGCAGTAAGCCTTTTAATTAGTGGCTTTCAAACATTTTTGACCCTGACTCACAGTAAGGAATATATTTAACATCAAAACCTGGTGTACATTGTGGCTTGGCGGTAACAAACCCCACTAGTATCCATGAGGACACGGGTTCAATCCCTGGCCTTGCCAGGTGGATCAAGGATCCCATGAGCTGTGGTGTAGGTCACAGATGTGACTCGATACCATGTTGCTGTGGCTGTGGTGTAGGCTGGCAGCTACTGATTTGACCCCTAGTCTGAGAACTTCCATATGCCGCAGATGTGGCCCTAAAAGGACAAAAAGAAAAAAAACAAAAGACACACACACACACACACACACACACACAGTCACACACACACACATTCTCTCTCTCTCGTAAAATTTCATGTTACCTTCAATGCACCCTAATATTTTCTTTCTAGCCTGTTTGGTTTTATTCTACTTTTTTTCTCTCTCTCTCCTTTGTCTTTTTAGGACAGCACCCATGGCATATAGAGGTTCCAAGGCTAGGGATCGAATTGGAGCTATAGCCATCAGCCTATGCCACAGCCACAGCAACACTGGATCCCAGTCTCATCTGCAACCTATACCACAGCTCACGGCAATGCCGGATCCTTAGCCCACTGAGCGAGGCCAGGGATCAAACCTGAGTCCACATGGATACTAGTTAGATTTGTTTCCACTGAGGGGGACTCCTATTTCTCATTTTTTAATGCCATTAGAGTCACACTAAGTTTATTTCATCACTCACTATGGGCTGAAGTTCACATTTTGAAAAATATTTAAATGGACTGATACAAAATGTCCTCATTTTTAAGGCCACCCCTGCTGCTGCTGCTTTTGAGAAATGTCAAACCTGGGTTTCAGTGGAAGCTTTCTTCAGTTCAAACCCACAGCTCGAGTTCCTGGAATGTGAACTAGACTTCCAAGCTATGTTTCCAGTGGTTTTCACCCATCTCTTAGGGGGATGTGGCTCCTGTCCCGCCTCCAGATTGCCTGGGAAACCAGTGCTCTTGACAACGCAGGGCAGTGTCCTCGGGATAACCACTCCCTCTCCTCACCCACCTTCCCTCGAACAACAAGGATGGGGTCCATCTCCACTTGTGGTCCCAGTTAACCTAAGATCCAGCCCCAGGCTCTCTCTCTTCTAGTTTTACTGCTGACTCTGGCATCCCTCCTTTGGTAATTCTCTCACCTCACAGAGTTGGTGCTGCAAACCCTGACTTCTAGAACACGGTCCACCATGTCTCTGAGGTTATACTGATGAGGAGAGGACCCTTCAGTCTGAAGCCTGGTTCCTGATCTTCAGCCAGCCAGGACTGGCTCATCCAAACACCCTGAAATGGAGATGCCATCCTTGGAGGAAGCTATTCAGCATGGGAGGGGGAGGGATCTCCATCCGAAAAGCTGATGTTCCCGACTCATCCCCTCTGAAGTCTTCCCCACGACCCAAACAGGACACGGACTAAGACACCCCCCTGGCTTAGGGAGGACACTCCCTCCCTAGAAATTTCCATGTGCCATTCTCTCTCCCTTCTGGGGGGTGGGTAGAAAGAAGATGCTGGCCCTAATGTGTGCAATCTATTAGAAATTCCCATTACCATCTTCACAGACCCTTGGCCAAAGAGCACGAGCCATAGTATGTCATGAGCAGTGAGCATTCAGAACAAATATGGGTATGAAATGGTGGCCATTGGTTTCAAAATTTTATGGGTTGCTATATAAAACTCCTTTACAAATAAAAGCATCTTGCCTTTCAATGACGTTGTTGAAGAACTCCAGTGTATTGTTGAACTCTCAGTTAACAAAGTTAGAGGTTTTTGGTACTAGCCACAGGTAAGGGAGCCATTCAGTTCTCTTAGCATATCATCATCTTTAGACTGAGTACCCAGGAGGATAGTTACTTGTTAAATATAATAAACATTATATTTATGGAATAAAAAAAACCTTAAGCTTGAAGGGACTCTTAGAACAAATCTAATCCACTGCAATTGCTATTTGCTTCCACTTTCCTGGATTGGTTAGGAGTGAATTTGGCTGCAAATAACAGAAAAAAAAATCTGGTTACCATAGCTTATACAAATAAGGATATGTTTTTCTCTCACAGCAAGGTGCCTGCAGGTAAGCAGCTTGGTGATGTCAGAAACTGATTCTCCCTGACTCTCTTGGCCTTTTCCTCATGGCTTCAAGATGGCTTCTGCAGCTCTTAACATCACATATGTATTCAAGGCAGAATAAAGGGGGGAGGTAGCTACCAGTCACATCTCTCCTTTCTTATTAGGAAATCAAAAGCTTACCAAAATTCTCCAGCAGGGAATTTCTCTAAGGTCTAAGGTTCTCTAGAAACTGGTTCAGAAGTGGTTCAAATAAATTGGAGGTATGGTTAGAAAGTGGAAAAGAAAAGGATGGTTATTAAACAGCAATTGCAAGTGATGACCAGATTTCCCCAAGCAGGGGCCATTCATCCTTGCATGAACATCTAGAGGGCAAAGGGACAGTCTGTTCCATTTTTGGCAGCTCCAGGAATCCCTTTTTATTTTGAACAAAAATCTGCCTCCCTGCTACTTGTCCTTATAGCTTCTGCTTCCACCCCGAGGGGCTATATAGATGAATGTGAATACTTCTCGATGACAGTCGTACAAATACCTGTCATTGCCCCTCCAGTTCTCCTCTCATCCACATGAAGCATTTCCAGCTTGGTCCTCATGTGACATGACTTAAGTGTTCTCACCTTTTTCACCTAGGTTTCTCTCCTCGTGGTCGCCTTTGGTTTATTGGTTTTCTATTGCACTTTGTTGCCCCAGATGACATCATTGGTCAAAGGGTAGCTTGAGCAAAATCAGAGAAGTTAGAAAATTACACTGTTCCAGGTTATCACAGAGTCCACTCGAATTTGCAATATCGTCTGTAGTCATCTACCTGTTGATAATTCAGCGAGCTAAAGACCATAAATCTTTTCCACCCTTTCATCTTCCTTTATTTAAGTATTTGGTCTGGGGATAGCAGAGCAGAATTTATATTTATTAGTGCTATATTTTATGGTCTTTGATTTGACTTACTGTAGTTTACTGAGTTCTTTTCAGATTTCAGTTCAATTACCCAGGACATCAGTTATTCCTCCAAGAACTGCATTATCTGCAAATGACACAAATTTATACTTTTTTAACCCCACATTAATCTCCATAAAATATTTTTTCTTTTTTCTTTCTTTTTTTTTGCCTTTTTGTCGTTTTATGGCTGCACCCGCGGCATATGGAGGTTCCCAGGCTAAGGGTAGAATCAGAGCTGTAGCTGCAGGCCTACGCCACAGCCCTGCGCCACAGCCACAGCAACGCGGGATCGGAGCCGCATCTGCAACCTACACCAGAGCTCATGGCAACGCTGGATCCTTAACCCACTGAGCAAGGCTAGGAATCGAAACCGCAACCTCATGGTTCCTAGTCGGATTCGTTAACCACTGCGCCATGATGGAAACTCCTCCATAAAATATTTTCAACAAGAAAGTTAGAACAGACTCTTTCAACCTGCCCTCAGTGGCTTCCTTTTATGATGAAGCCGATCCCCATTTAGTTGGTTATGAATTCACATCATGGTTATTCAGACCATATTTCATCTTTTGTCCTAAGAATGTTATGAGATCTTCTTTCAACTACTTTGCAAAAATTCTGATCAAATAACTTAGAAACCTGTTCAATGGTAGGACTTTCCCCAATGAATCCATATTAGCTCCTAGACAGCACTGATTCCCCTTCTGTTTTCTTCAAAGTAACTTTTACATAATCTAGAACTTTTTATGATTATGTTGCCCTTCTTACACTGGATATTGGAAATTCAACACAAAGTTTGGAGTTGAACCTGTTATGAAACTACACTTCACACCCGGAATTAGCACAAAGGTGAAAATTACGTGTAATTAAAGCTATCTTTGAAAAGCCATTACATGAGTCACAAAGTAGAGTATGCCTGGCATGCCACGCACAATCTGTACAGTAATCCTTCTCCTATCACCAAAGATCGAGAACCACTGAGATAGACTAAAAAAAGTTACAAAGGAAGCCCATCAAGGAACATTTAAAACATTTTATCAACTCTGTCTCTAACAGTGAATGAGAGAATGGTGGAGAATTCTAAATTATCCCTGCTTGTCAGTAATATTTACTTTGTGTTGTTTTAATCTGAACTCTTTATACCATTAACAGCTTTTTTTTTTTTTTCTGTTGATATGAGGATTGAAAGATGGAGTTCACTTTTGTGGCTCAGCAGTAACGAACCTGACTAGGATCCATGAGGATATGGGTTCAATCCCTGGCCTCGATCAGTAGGTTAAGGATCCGGCATTTCCATGAGCTATGGGGTAAGTTGCAGACACAGCTCAGGTCTGGCGTTGCTGTGGCTGTGGCATAGGCTGGTAGCTGCAGCTCCAATTGACCCCTAGCCTGGGAACTTCTATATGCCAAGGTTCAGCCGAAAGAAAGAAAGAAGAAAGAGAGAAAGAAAGAAAGAAAGAAAGAAAGAAAGAAAGAAAGAAAGAAAGAAAGAAAGAAAGGAAGGAAGGAAGGAAGGAAGGAAGGAAGGAAGGAAGGAAGAAAGGGATAAAGAGAGAAAGAGAGAGAGAGAAAGAAAGAGAACGAAAGAAAGAAAATTATTACCTATGAAATCACCTAACATGGGATCTGACATCTAGTATATTTTAAGCTAAATCTTTCTGGAGTAAATACATACATACTATTCTTTGCAAGTTTGGAGAAAATACCTTGGTTACTGATGTCCTAATTTTCTAAAGTATCTCTTCTCTTTCATGTCCTTGGGCATTGACCCTATGATGATCCATTACTGTAAGTTGATCTTTGTAATTAGTTCCCATAGTAATGAAAAGGAAAATATAGTTTATTTCAAAAAGCCCGTGAGTTCCCATTGTGGTTCAGTGCTAATGAACCCAACTAGCATTCATGAGGATGCAGGTTCCATCCCTAGCCTCACTAAGTGGGTTAAGGATCCGGCGTTGCCATGAGCTGTGATGTAAGCTGCATGCTCAGCTCAGATCCTGCATTGCTCTGGCTGTGGTGTAGACTGGCAACTGTAGCTCTGACCAGACCTCTAGCCTGGGAACCTCCATATGCCACAGGTGCAGCTCTAAAAAACAAAATAAAATACAATAAATTACACATGTAATTTTAAAATGAAATATTTTGTGTAATCATTTTACCCTTAAAATATTGACTTTGGGTGTATTAACTTCCCAGGGCTGCTGGGAACAAAGTACCAAAATATCAAAATAAAAGTAACCAAGTACCAAAAACTGGGAGGTTGAAAACAACAGAAACTTGTCATCTCACAGTTCTGGAAGTTAGAAGTCTGAAATGAAGATGTGGACAAAGCCATGCTCCCTCTGATGACTCTTGGGGAGAATCCTTCCTTGCCTCTTGTGGATTCTGGAGTCTGCCAGCAATCCTGGCATCCCTTGGTTTTAGATGCATCACTCCCATCACATGACTGTCTTCTCTCTGTGTGTCTTCATCTTGTCGTCTCTTTGTGTGTGTTTGTCTCTGTATCCAAATTTTTATAAGGACACCCTTCATTTTGGATGAAGGCTCAACCATAATAACCTCATTATAAATTAATTACCTAGGTGAAAATCTTATTTCCGAATACAGTCACATTCTGAGGAAATGAGGGTTAGGATTTCAACATCTCTTTCTTGGAGGGACCATTCAATCCCTAACACTGGCCCTGAGCAAAGACTTATGAGGCCCTAGTAGCCATTTGAGCAATGGCAATGGCTGCAGTAGCTAATTTCAGGAAGGAAGTCTTACATTTTTAGCTCTTTGATAGTAAAGAAGGCTTCAAGTGCCCACTGCTTTTCATTATGAATCTTAGTGTTCAGACTACATAATGAAATAGAAGACTTTACTATCTTCTCACCCAGGTCACAGCATAAACGAGCACTGACTTAAATGTGTCCCATACACATTAGCACAGGAAATGGATAGTAACACTTATCAGTCTGACACATAATGAGCACCTGCACCAATAATCAATAAATATACGTTATTTTTTTCCATTCTGTCGACTGTCAACTCCCTCAAAGCTGATTTTATTCAAATCACTGCAGCAAAGAAAAACACCACCTTGACAGAATACCCAGTGTCTCAGAAGGATTTCAAGGAAGACTGTTTACAGAATGGGGCTCAAGTAACATAAGCTGATTTTTCTATACAGAGAACCAAGTGATATTGGGCATAGTTTATGAAGTAATAGCTTAGGATTGGTGGACACAGCAAAGTATGGGTTTTGATGAGTCAGGTGTTATCTGATAGGTAAGCTCTTTTCACAGGTGGGTAATCCACTTCCTGATAAGAGAGCTGTTTTCCCAGCTGAGCAAACTGTTTTCCTGTATATATTAGTTTTCAGGAATCTTCTGAAGCAAATAGTAATTTCTGTATCGGTCTTCACTTATCTTCCTGGGGAATAATTGCTAGAACATAACAAAACACCTGTCATCTGTTCTCACCTCCCTTGTACTCTTGAACACAGTCTGAAATAATGTTACTGGAGGGATGTAAACTGAGTAATCTTTAAGGGATAAAATGATTACTATACTTTAGAGTACTATGATGAAATAATTTGCCTCATGCTGTGATAGGAAGATCACAGATACACCTATAGGCCTTTTATAAGAGATAGCCCATAAACCTGTGCCTAATAGACGGTGCTAAGCACATCATGGTCACTGCTTTCTGGGTGGGTTAGAGAAACTTCGGCTGTTTTATGACCCTGATTCTACCCATAACCTCAACTTTTCACTATCGATGCTATTAATCGTAAGAGAATCAGTAAGAGATCTTGAATGAATGAATAATCGAATGAGGAAAATCTATCTCCTCAACTATAAACAGAGCTCAAAACACATAACCTTCAAAAATGCATTTCTTACAAAGTTTAGCATATTGGCCAGAAAGTCAGTATATTTCTCATCTGCTGTCAAGGTCTACTGCACACCATGTAAGTTAACTGAGTACGGAAATATTAATATGATAGCACTGAAAGAGATCTCCATTATCAGTCCTGGACATCAAAATTGAAGTATACGGGAAGCAGGGCTAACAGACAGATGGGAAGCTGCCAACTTAGAGGATTTTTCTCTAAATAAATGAAACTATGCTGAAACAGCAACTTGCTCCCTGATAGCAGATCAGCATTTCTTTAAATCTGACTGCCATATTTTCTGCAAAAGCAATCACTGCTTTGATGACATAAGCATCATTTCTGATTCTTCTTTTGAGACAAGTTATATTCCACTGGAAAAAAATTTCTAGCATGGGGAGTGTATTTTGATATAATATTTTGTTGCCATTGATACCACAAATAAGGACCAAAGAAAACCAAAGTCTCTCTAGAGAATCTTAGCGACATTGCTCACAGCTTTGAGAGCATCTCTTAAAGAGCAGCCCAAGAAGTGACCTGTAACCTTGACGACTGTAGACAAAGAAGCACATTTGCAACTGCCAATGATGTACCCTCAACATATAAAGCTTGAAGAGGCTTTTTGAGAGTTGGTGGGAGGTGGGGAAATGGTAACAACTGCCCCAACAATAAATTTACACATCCTCAAGGCCACAGACCCCATGTTCACTTTTTTTTTTTTTTGTCTATTTGCCTTTATCTAGAGCCACACCCACGGCATATGGAGGTTCCCAGGCTAGGAGTCTAATCGGAGCTGTAGCCGCCGGCCTTTGCCACAGCCACAGCAACGCGGGATCCGAGCCGCGTCTGCAACCTACACCACAGCTCACGGCAACGCCGGATCCTTAACCCACTGAGCAAGGCCGGGGATCGAACCCGCAACCTCATGGTTCCTAGTCGGATTCGTTAACCACTGAGCCACGAAGGGAACTCCCCATGTTCACTTTTGAAACAGGCTCCTACCTCTCCAGACATCTCCAGGCATCTCCTTGAGCAGCTTGGCAGTCCCACGACCTGTATTTCTCAGTTCCTTTGGCTGTTTCCACATACTTTTAACAGATCTAGTCTACCTTTTTTTTTTTTTTTTTTTCTCTTTGGCTGCCTCTGAAGCATGCAGAAGTTTCCAGGCCAGGAATCGAACCTGCACCACAGCACTAATAACACGGGATCCTTTGCCTGCTGTGCCAAAAGGGAATTCCCAGTTCTCTTCTACTTTGACTGATAAGATTGTGCTCTCCTTCTGGGTGTCAGGATGTCGCAGGTGGGGGATAAGGGTGATGGGGAAACATTGCTTTTAAATTCTGGTCCAATGCCAGGGCCCATGCTTCCTGTACTGGGCATTCATTCATTCATTTAATAACATTTCAGAACCTTCTATAGACCTGCCTGAGCCAGAGACCCGAGAGAAAACAGATGGAACAATTAAAGTAAGTAACTTGAGGAGAGCTTCAAGTGACTACTTAAAATGTTCTGGGATGATGTGGCAAAACCACAAGGAATAACAAGTGGGGCACTGATCCAGCCTTAGGCCTGAGGAGCAAGGCGCAGGAGCAGTTACAGGAACTTGGAGCAGTGACCTTTGCTTGAAGGATCTGCTGTCTCTCTCTCTTCTTATCGGGGACATTGGTGTTCCCTCGGTGGTGCAACCCAATTGCTGCCGGCATCTCTGCAGCGTCAGGAGGAAGATTAGACAGCCGGCCTAGCACAGTGGGTTAAAGGACCCAGCATTGCCTCAGCTGCTTCTGGGATCTTGGTCCCTGGTCTGGGAACTCCATAAGCCTCAGGGCGGCCAAAAAAGAAAAGAAAAAAAAAGGACACCAGCACCACTGGATTAGGGTCCCACCCTAAGGGTACACGTTAACATAATTACCTGTCTTAAGACTCTATCTCCAGATATAGTCACATTCTGGGTACTGAGTGTTGGGATTTAAAAATATGGATTTGTGGAGTTCCCGTCGTGGCTCAGCGGTTAGCGAACCCAATTAGCAACCATAAGGACGCAGGTTCGATCCCTGGCCTCGCTCAGTGGGTTAGGGATCCAGCTGCCATGAGCTATGGTGTAGGCCGCAGACGAGGCTCCATCCTGCGTTGCTGTGGCTCTGGCATTGGCCAGTGGCTATAGCTCTGATTAGACCCCTAGCCTGGGAACCTCCATATGCTGCTGGTGCGGCCCTAAAAAGACTATATATATACAGATTTTTTGGGCAGGGGAGGGGAAGTGGAGGGGGGTGGTTTCACACTTCAGTCCATAACAGAGGCCAGTGCTGTAATGGGGAAGACCACTTCCCACGTTTCACACACAGGAAGAGATGAAGCCCAAGAGGAGACTGAGGAGAAAGGTGTGTAGCTTGGAAAAGCTTGAGAGACTCCAGCAAGGCCTCAGGCAGGAAGAGGTTCAAGAATTCTTGACTCCTCCGCTTATGGGGAGTGAGTGCTAGGCTATGACTTAAATTTCAGGCATGGAATGTGTGGCTGCCGAGGGGGAAACGTGCCTTTTGTGGTGGCTTCAGTGTCTGCCTTCCTAGACTAGAGGCTCTTGTGGCCAAGGACTGTGATCCACCTGCCTTGGCATTTTCAGTGTCTAAGGACCTGAAACAGTGAAGAAACACAGTGGAAGAACAAGCAAAGCTTGTTAAATGGATTGATGAGCTTCTTAATGGAGACCTGGAGGGAATTAATGCCTCATTTTCACAACGTCTGCGATCTGGGTCACTTTGCAAGTGGATGATCCCATCAGTTCTATGTTCATTTTTATCTCATATTTAAACCCCAGTTCCTGTCCCTCACCCCCTAGTGCGCCCACATGCACACGCACACACATTATGGCCCTTGGCTAGACCGAGAAAGGGTGGCAGAATCGCCACAAAGGAAGTGCACACCTGTTTGTTTAAAGGTCAAGTCAAATCTCCACTGGCCCACGAGCCTTTGTTTTATGACAGTTGTTAATAACCAGGGTTAGACTTTTACCTAAAAAGCAAAGTTCTTATTCCACCACTTCTTCCTACTTCCTTAACCCTGCCTCACCTCAAGAAAATTACCAGAATGGTGGCCTGCAGGCAGTGAAAATGGTCATCTCCACGACTCTCAGTCTCCAATCTGTGTACCAATCACTGATTAAGTCTCTTTAGGCGACACTCCCTGCTTTGCTGTGTTAGCTAATAACAGATTTCAACTTTTCAAGCCGGTGGAGTCACTTCTGCAACCTGTGATGAATAAATGATGTAGCCAAAACACGATGTCAAAAGTCTTTGGTCTGGAATATATATGCAAACTCCTTTTTTCCCTATTTTTCCTTTTTTTCAGTGCAAGTATAGTCGATTTATAGTGCTGTGTCAATTTCTGCTGTATAGCATAGTGATCCAGTTATATATATATATGTATATATATATATATGTATATATATATGCACACACACACATATATATAAAACTACATATGCATATACATATACACAAGTGGATCACTATGTTTTTATATATATATATTTTATGTATGTATGTATATATACATATATATACAAATGTGTATATATATGTATATATATACTGTTTTCTCATACTATCCTCCATCATGTTCTATCCCAAGAGACTAGATATAGTTCCTTGTCCTATACAGCAGGACCTCGTTGCCTATCCTAACTTCTAGGATAACAGAATGACCCAAGAGAAAATGCTGTGTCCAGATGAAGTGAGCAGGAGGCAGGACAATTGTCTGGTTGTATACAGCTCGCCAGGTGTTTCCTCTCAAGTCTACACTGGGGAGGCTGGCAGCCAGTCCACCTTTACATCGGGTAGCTGTGATGGAGAGCAAAATAGGGGAAGGTTACCGTTACTTCACAATGACATACAATATTCTCAGTTCCGAATGCTTAGATATTTACAATTGTATAGCTTAGACCTGTACAGTATTCCTGATGTGTATCCTTCTAACAAATGCCAAGAAACAGGAAAACAAATATTACCATCTCTATGATTATACACTGAATTGTGTCTCCCTCCCACCCCAAATTCGTATGTTGAAGTCTTAACTCCTAGTATCGCAAAATGTGACTGTATTCAGAGACAGAGCCATCATAGAGGTAGTTAATTTAAAAGGCAGCTGTTAGAGTGGGCCCTAAACCAATCTGACTACTGTCTTTATAGGAAGAGATTATCCTAGGCATACATCCAGAGAAAACCATAGTTTGAAAAGATAAAAGCACCCCAATGTTCATTGCAGCACTATTCACCATGGCCAAGATATGGAACCACACTAACTGTCCATCTAAGGAGGAATGGTTAAAGAAGATGTAGTACAATATACAATGGAATATTACTCAGTCATAAAAAAGAATGAAATAATACCATCTTCAACAACATGGATGGACCTAGAGATTATCATACTAAGTGAAGTAAGCCAGACAGAAAGACAAATATCACAGGCTATCATTTATATGAGGAATCTTAAAAAAAAAAGACGAAGAATGAGGAGTTCCCATAGTGGTGCAGTGCAAATGAATCCGACTGGGAACCATGAAGTTGTGGGTTCGATCCATGGCCTTACTCTGTGGGTTGAGGATGGGGCGTTGCCATGAGCTGTGGTGTAGATTGCAGATGTGGCTTGGATCTGGTGTTGCTGTGGCCGTGGTGTAGGCCAGCAGCTGTAGCTCTGATTGTACCCCTAGCCTGAGAATCTCCATATGCCGCAGGTGTGGCTCTAAAAAAAGCAAAAAAAAAAGGGAGAGATGAAAATGAACTTATTTACAAAATAGAAATAGTCCCACTGACTTAGAAAACAAACTTATGGTTACCAAAAGGAATTGGGGGGAGGGATAAATTAGGAATTTGGATTAACACATACACACTATTATGTGTAAAAGAGATAACCGACAAGGACCTACTAGTACACGGAACTATACTTGATATTTCTTAATAACCTGTAAGGGAAAAGAATCTAGAAAAGAGATAGATAGATGATAGATAGATAGATAGATAGATAGATAGATAGATAGATAGAATACAGACATATATATGTATAACTGAATCACTTTGCTGTATTCTGAAATTAACACAGCATTGTAAATCAACTATACTTCAATAAAATTTAAATTTAAAAAAAGAAGAAGCAGTTGGGACACACACAACAGAAAAGTGACACCAGGGATGAGAGCTCACAGAGAAAAAGCCATATGAGGACACAGCAAGAAGGTGGCCCTCTGCCAACCAATGAGAGAGGCCTCAGGAGAAACCAAACCTGCCAACACTCCTTGGCCCTCCTTAATCAATAGAAACCGATAAAGTGCCAGACAAGAAATTCAAGTAAGGCTTTATTCAGGGCCCCTGCTCCAGCAGGAGTAAAAACAATAACAGTTTCCCTGGCTTGCTCGTTCCTGGAAAGGGAGCTCATTTCCTGATGATCATGGAGACACCCTAGCAGCCTTGGACCACCTAACTCAACTTTTACATGAGAAAGAATTTCATCTTATTTAATGGAAAGGGAATGTTGCCTGCCAGTCCAATAAATAATGAACGTTGTTGGAGTTCCTGCTGTGGCGCAGCAGAAACGAATCCAACTAGGAACCATGAGGTTGCGGGCTCGATCCCTGGCCTCACTCAGTGGGTTAAGGATCCAGCGTTGCCGTGAGCTGTGGTGTAGGTTGCAGATATGGCTTGGATCCTGTATTGCTGTGGCTGTGGTGTAGACCAGCAGGTGTAGCTCTGATTTGACCCCTAGCCTGGGAATCTCCATGGGCTGCAGGTGGAGCCCTAAAAAAAAAAAAAACAAAAAACAATGAATGTTGCCTGCCATGAAGCTATCAGTCACTGCTGCGCCCTGAGGGGAATTCAGGGTAGAGAATAAAAGGAAAACATCCTTGGGCCGCATACTGGCCCTAGAGGGTTTAGATGCATATCTAAGGAGGAGTTTCTGTGGACCCAGACTCTTGCATCTTCCTAGGCATTGAAAATCACTAACTTGAGATGTCTCGTTTTTTGTGATTAGCAGAAATCTTTTGATGTTCCACTCTATGTATTTGTTTTTTTTTTTTCAGCAAAAACTCCTATATGCTGGCTTCTCACTTACCTCTTTGGAGCAGTTCCTCTGAGCTACGTGAGAGGCTGTCTCTTGGGTTATGTCCTCAGTAAGATTCCCAATTAAAACTCAAATATTTTTCATCAGCCATCAGTTTTGATGACCAGGAAAGGAACCAGAAAAGCCTTCTCTCCTTCGCCTGAGCTCAAGGAGGATCTGGAACCTTTGTACCAGTAGAGGCCGCTTGTGCCCATCCACCTGCTCAGAGTATTCAGATAATTTAGGCTAAGTCTCTCCTGGGTCTTGGATCTCCCATTATTGGCTGATGATCCTGTTTTACACGGTGGTGGATAAACACCTCGCTGTGAGGAGCAGGTTTTCCTTGAACTTAATTTCAGGAAGCGGTGCCACTGTGGGTTATCTCACTTAAGAAACACTGGGAAGATTTTGTTATGTACTTACAGAATTTATTCCTACAGATACTTGCATAATTTGGAATGAAATTAAATCATGCCCTAACATTGACCAAATTAGGGTTCTTTCAATATTTTATTTTATATTTTATTTTTTGCTTTTTCAGGGCTGCACCTGCAGCATGTGGAAGTTCTCAGGCTAGAAGTCGAATCAGAGCTGCAGCTGCTGGCCTGTGCCACAGCCACAGCAACGCAAGATCTGAGCCACATCTGCAGCCTATACCACAGCTCATGGCAATGCCGGATCTTTAACCCACTGAGCAAGGCCAGGGGTCAAACCCGCATCTTTGTGGATACTAGTCAGATTCATAACCTGCTGAGCCACAATAGGACTTTCGACATTTTAAAACAAATTTGTGTGTGTGTGTGTGTGTGTGTGTGTTACTGTGTGTGTGTGTATAGCCACAAAGAGTCAGCTTGATGAAACAACTTTTCAGAATTCTGAACTTAAAGGAACAAAAGCCCTTCTAGGAAGAACTTGCATTTCTCCACCTGTGTCTTTTAGATGTAACTCTTCTACCTGATCTCCCTAGGCATTGTTTTTCCTGTGTTTTCAGAGCTTGATCACTGCCATCCGGAATGTATATATACAGTGTACATTTAGCAGCCAGTCAAATTGACTGGGATTCTGAGAAGTCTTTTTGTCTGGTTGTGCCACTTGTCAGGGAAATTTGTCATCGGGGTCCCAGCTCATAAAGGGCCTTTGTTATCTTAGCCTGCTTGCATCCACCTACACAATGAAGGCCTCTACTTTCTTAGGCTATTTTGGGGGAGCAAACTTTCCAGATCTTGTGGAGGCGGCATCCTTTGCACTCTCTTGAGGGGCTGCCTCTTGCGTTTTATTGCCTTAAGTCGCTACTAAGATACTAGTCATCAATGACCAGATGGTGGGCTCTTTAAATTGGAGAAACTTCTAAATTGGTAAATTTGAGAGAGCTCTTATTATAAATCCGTGCTTTATTGGTACCTATAGGGAGAAAAAACATACTAGAAGACAGATACAAAAAAAAAAAATGTAACCTAAGAACTCCCTTAGTTTAAAACAAAGAAACAAAACAGTTTGGGAAGTCTCACATGTGGTCCTGGCTTCCTCTCAATGGATTTTACAGATGTTAATACAAACATTCAAGTAATTGTTAATTAGGCTGTTAACAGAAGAAACTGAGGGGTAGATAAGCCAAGAGATTTTTTTTCTCAACAAGGTAAAAATTTTAAAGGGACTCATTTCAAAAGAATAAAAATCTTTAGACAGTTACTAAAAAACAAGATGAATAAAATAGACATTAATGGATTGAAACAAAGGTTTTGATACAACATTACCTGAAGTTAGATGGGCCAAAGTGACCTTCTACTGGTCCGCAGATTAAAGAACCCCAAGCAGGTCCACTCCATTTACCCTGTCTCAGTTATGCACTTGTGTGTGAATTTAAAGGACTGGAAGAAAACTACACTGAGATATTCGACAAACAATTACTTGGGTAAACAGGCCAATTAATCAAGTTAAAAAATTGCAAAAGGGACTGAGTCCCTTGATTCAGCCCTTCGTTGGGGCCTCCAAAAATGGATAAATCTTGGCTCAGTGGTAACAAACTCAGCTAGTATCCATGAGGACTCAGGTTTGATCCCTGGCCTTGCTCCGTGGATTAGGATCTGGCATTGCGGTGAGCTTCAGTGTAGATCGCAGATGTGGCTCAGATCTTGTGTTGCCATGGCTGCGGTGTAGGCTGACAACTGCAACTCCAATTCGACCCCTAGCTTGGGAAATTCCATATGCTGCAGGTGCGATCCTAAAAAAGGGGGGGGGGGCAAAAAAAAGGATAAGATAAATAGCTGGGGATTAAAAAAGAAAAGTTGGAGACTCTTTGTAAGAAAAAGACTTATTGATGGAGTCTCAATGGAAGCTAAAATTAAAGGTATAAAGCTAATAAAATTAAGATGAACGTTTATAACATTGGTATATCTGAACAGACTTTATATAAGATGACGACAGCTCTTTTTTTGCCTGATTATACTGTGAGATAGCATTATGTCCAGTGGAGAATGCTTCCCCTGCCCAGTATTATACGACAGAGCATACAAACCTCCCTCTTACATGCAATATTAATTAAACACCCTAAAAAAAACCGATAGGATTACCTGGGCCCACACAACATAAAATAAAAACTGGGAATATAATATTCAGTAACTAATAAAAATAATAAGGGAGTTTTGGGTTTTTTGGGGTTTTTCTTGCCTCTAGGGTAAATTGCTCTGGATTTACCTGAACACTCAGAAAGAAGGCTTTTATTGAATGCTTTATGCAAACTTTCAAAGACATAATAAATTGAACCCTAAAGTTATAGAACATAGAACTCTTGGATTTTCAGTTTAGTTGGAAATCTTCTCACTGATATAAAACAAAAAAAAGAAAACATAGTTGGGGAGTTCCTGTGTGGCTCAGTGGGTTAAGTATCCAGCATAGTCCCTATAGGGGTTGGGGTCGCTGCTGTGGCGTGAGTTCCATCCCTGGCCCAGGAAGTTCTGCATGCCAAAAAGAAAGAAAAGAAAACAGATATGGGCAAATAAATCTTTTGAAATCATTTAGACATAAGAACAATTCTTTGAGGAAATAAGAGCAACACTCTTTGTCTGGCAAATCTCTACACATGAGAAATATAAATACAGGGAGTTCCCGTCGAGCTTCAGTGGTAGAACCCGACTAGGATCCATGAGGAGGCAGGTTTGATCCCTGGACTCGCTCAGTGGGTCAAGGATCTGGCGTTCCCGTGAGCTATGGTGGAGGTCACAGATGTGGCTTGGCTCCAGAGCTGCTCTTGCTGTGGCAGCTACAGCTCCAATTCGAGCCTAGTCTGGGAACTTCCATGTGCTGCAGGTGTGGCCCTAAAAAGACAGAAAAAAAAGGAAGGAAGGAAAGGGAAAGAAAGAAAGGAAAGAGAGAAAGAGAGAGAGAAAGAGAGAGAGAGAAAGAAAGAAAGAAAGAAGGAAAAAAGAGGAAGGAAGGAAGGAAGAAGGAAGGAAGGGAGGAAAAGGAAAGGAAAGGAAAAGAAAGGAAAAGTAAAGAAAGAAAGAAAAGCAGAAAAGGAAAGATATAAATACAGCACACAATGACGAGCCAAATTAATTGAGCCAAATTAACTCAATCTGGTCAGAACCACCTGAAACAGCCAAAAAAGGGGGAGTAGGTGTGGGAAGAGGACTTCTAAAACTCAAACTGCTGAACAGGCTCTCTCACCCCAAATCTAATGCACAGCCACTTTAAGGATTTACCAAGGACAAATCCAAATCTTAGAAGTCTTTTCCACCAATCGTAAAGCCTTAGTGATCTGAGCAAATAAACCGAACATATTCCAGCTGCTATTTATAAGCTAGTAAGTTTATATTGTAATACTGGATTCACGGTGTAGGCAGAAAGGGTAGGAAGGTCGCTGGAGGAAGAGAAGGAAACATAAGTTTCAGGACAGAAGAGAAGCCATTTTAGGCCAAAGCCATTTTGTGGTCACACAAACACTGGCAGCAATACTTGCCATTGCGGAAGAGTGGTCTCGCTGGTTAATAATTTTAAAGGAACAAAAAAGAATACAAGACCAGCTCTTGCTAGGCCAGGGAAATAACCATATCGAGACAATAAAACTGCTGGTTCTGTTTAGAAGGTAAAGATTAACCTGAAGCGCATTCTTGAGCTGTTTTACAGGTTTCAAATCCCCTCGAGCACTCAACCACCAGACTAACTGAAACCTTAAGAAACGCTGAAGCTGACCTCTGTGATCCTTGTGACTTCAATCACCTGGAGCCTGGACTCTGTCAACCTTTGCCCCAATTTTATGCTGAATTCTTCTCTGCTCAAGCCCCTCATGAATATGTCTACAACTGCTCAAACCCCTTAGCATGAATTCCCCCCAACTTTGCTGTTCAGGGAAATATTCCTGGTGTTTTCCTTACGTGTTGCAAGTAATGCAATTCTTTCTTCTCCCCATCTTTAACATTGTTATGTCTTTTGGCTTGACACCCACCAAGAGGTGAACTCAGTTTTGGGGTGACAGTGACTAAGTTTTAAAGTGAAGCTATGAGATCCCTGGTTATGTCTCTGTGTATATTACATGTATGATAGGTCTCCACTCCAGATAGAATTATCAAAATCAAGTTTATAAAAGAGCTCTATTTAAGTGATTTAAAAATAAGTGTTTACAAATTAAATATACCTAAACGGAGTTCCCTTCGTGGCTAAGTGGTTAACGAATCCGACTAAGAACCATGAGGTTGCGGGTTCGATCCCTGGCCTTGTTCAGTGGGTTAAGGATCTGGCGTTGTCGTGAGCTGTGGTGTAGTTTGCAGATGCAGCTCGGATCCCGCGTTGCTGTGGCTGTGGCGTAGGCCGGCAGCTACAGCTTCTGTTAGACCCCTAGCCTGGGAACCTCCATATGCTGCAGGTGCAGCTCTACATAAAAGGCAAAAAGACAATAAATAAATAAACAAACAAACAAACCTAAACGTAACAGAGAAGTTCCTGCTGTGGCGTAGCAGGTTAAGAATCCAACTGCCATGGACCCTGTCACTGCAGGAGGTGCACGTTCAATCCCGGGGACCCCTGGCCCTGTGCAGTGTGTTAAAGGATCCACCACAGCCAAAGCTGTGGTGTTGGTCACAGCTATGTCTCAGATTCAGTCCCCGGGCCAGGAACTTCCATATGCGGTGGGGACAGCCATTCAAAAAAAAAAGAAAGAAAGGAAGGCTCTAAAAGTAATAGAAACTAACCCAAATGAATCTTAAATTCATGTAATCTGAGAAATAGTCAATGTTAATATCTGGTATTAAAGTTTTTTTTATTGGTTTAATTAATATGGCCATTCTTACTTTAACTGCACCTAGGTTTACTAAAAATCAAATAAGGTCATATTATCTCTACATATAAAAATATAAATAAAGATAATATATAATACATAAGATTCATCAACAAGAAAAAATAGCTTGGGATGATTTGCTGTCTTGGTCTAATATCTCATCTAGTTTTCATGGGTAACCTAATTATAATCCAATAACTATAAATGAGTTAAGAGCTTTTAGGTGAACTCTCTATGAATAATTATATTTTATGATCTGTCTCTTTAAAAATTGCTTCTCCAGATTTTTGGTGACTTAAAACTTGAAAATTTTTCTGAATTAAGGTAAATGATGAAAATTTATTAAATAGCTAGATCATTCCCAAGTAAAATAATATACTGAAACATCGCTAGTCAACCTTGGCTTTTACAGAGAAACCAAAGATATTTAGTTCTATTAATATAAATAGTACCACACTGAAATTTTTTCTATAAGAAAGCACTGCTTTTTGAAGTCATAAACAGTATTTATAAGTTTGTCAACCTACAGAACACTAAAAGACTGTTCATAATTGCTAATTTCTTAGTTTTCACTAGAAATTAATGTTTTTTTTAATTTTTTAATTTAAAAAATTAAGGTTTTAATTTTTAAGAATTAAGGGTTTTTTATTTTTTTAAGACTTCTAATTAATAAATGTAAATAAAACTCCAAAAATTAATAAGGAAACATCTTTGTATAAAATAAAAAAATTATATAAGTGGAAATACATTTCTTTAAGAGAAAACAAATTTGTCCTAGAGAGAAAAACAGAAAACATAGGACAGGAATTCCTGCTGTAACAAACAGTGGTAATGAACCCGAATAGTATCCATAAGGATGCAGGTCTGATTCCTGGCCTTGCTTAGTGTGTTAAAGATCCAGTGTTGCCATGAGCTGTTACCAGATGGCAACAGGTCACAGATGTGGCTTGGATCCCGTGTTGCTGTGGCCTGTGGCGTAGGCCAGCAGCTCCTACTCCAGTTTGACCCCTAGGCTGGGAACCTCCATATGCCCTAAAAAGAAAAAAGAAAGAAAAAAATATAGAACAAAATCTGAAAATAAAAAAAAAAGTTACAGTAGGTTTCTGGAAAAGGAACCCTGAGAAATGAGGTCTGAACATGGTCAAGACTGCTTAAGATTCAAGTAAAATTTGAGTAAATAAATTTTAATATTAAAAGTAAACTGGTACAAAACTATAATTTAGTTTTCTCTCTTTGTTGAGAACAAAATTTTCTTAGAATATTGATCTGCTCTTTAATAACATTGTAAATTTTCTTTACCTCCTTTTAAGTGATCTGTTGAAATTTCTGTATCAAGTTATTGTTTGTCTCTTTGGCTGAATGAATATCATTTTTCGGTAACCTATGATTCCATTTGACCAAATGCTTTAATATTTTTTGGTATCTTTGATAAACTTCCTCAAGCCAAGTCCTAAATGAAGTTCTTTTGACCACTAGCTAACTTTGGGATGTTTAAAAGGGCCCCTTAAACATCCCAAAGAGAAATATTAAACTAATTAGGTTTATCTGGTATGTTAAATTACATGGGAACTGTTGTCAAATAAGTGATGATCCAACTGCTTAGGTTACTGTATGGGTAAATGTCATTGATATAGATACTCCAAATAATTATATGGAATTCCTGGTATAATTTTATCTGTCATCATTCTAGCTATTACATTAAAATATTGTATTTCACAGAAATCACCAAGTTTCTTGTCAATTTCATTGTAATCAGGTCTTCTACCATACCACTTCAAGTCTTCTACCATTTATATAGACATTTTATGCTGATACTTTTATAAAATGAAGATCTTCAAAAAAGAACTTTTTGACAAATATGTTTCTGATGACCTTTAGATCATACCACTGAAATAACAGAAAACCTGATGGTTTCATCCAGGTCAATAGGAATTAATTGCATGGGACTGGTTGGACGGATAAATATGATTTATAATTTTATAACCTTGTGTCTGAAATATCACTGGATTTTATATCTTTGTTTTTCAGACAACCTCTCGCCTTACTATGACCTACAACTATTTGACAAAGTACACTTTTTTTTTTTGCCTTTTTAGCCGCACCCGCAGCGTATGGAAATTCCCAGTCTAGGGGTCAAATCAGAGCTGTAGCTGCCAGCCTACAGTGCAGGATCTGAGCCCCATCTGCAACTTACACCACAGCTCAAGGCAATGACAGATCCTTTAACCTACTGAGCAAGGCCGGGGACTAAACCCTCATCCTCATGGATACTAGTTGGGTTTGTCACCACTGAGCCACAATAGGAACTCCGATAAAGTACACCTTTGTAAATGGAAGATGAAACAGCTATCTTTTTCCCTCTGCCTGGTCCTCCCAAGATTTGGCTTCTCCAGTTGGCTCCACTCTGAACTTGAGGGCTTGTTGTGATCAGACTACCATTAGTTATGCTAATTGTTATTTTAATTTTTTCTCTTTGTTGTTTTCAAATTGCTTATGCTTTTGCCTCTCCAGTAGTCAGGTTTGCCATGGGAGGAATGTGCAAGGGCGGAAGAACATGTGAGGCCAAGTTGGTGAAGCAAGAGAGATTTATTGAGGCATCAGATGGGGACAGGCTGAGCTCAAGACGGAGCCAGCCCTGACCGTGTGGATGCCAGGTTTATAAAGGATCTGTGGCAGGAGTTCATGGCAGGACCTTGTGGCCGGAATGAGGAGGGTTAGGGGGTTTGAGTCCCATGACAGAGGGCAGTTAGGTAATCCTTGTAGGTGAAGTAGTCTATGCAGGCAGTTGTTTTTCGCAGGCCGTTGATTCTTGCTGCCCAACTTGAGCCTCCACATTCTGGGACAGGGTGTCCACAGCAGGTCTCAAGGGTGAACCCCACGTTTGCGTGGGGTGGGAGGGTCTGTCTCCATCCTCCTGGGACTCTATCAAGTACTATGTCCTTATTAATGTTACTAGCCATATCACTCATATCACATCTATTTTATAAGACTGTTATCTCTTGCGTTACCCAATGTGTAACCAATCCTTGGACAAAATTAATGATGGGTAAATATGTTCAGGCAATTGATCGTATATAAATATAAATAAAATAATTGTACTAAGGCAACTCTAGATAGGGGAAGAAGAAAAAAGGGAAAGTATTTCCTGGATCATAGTAGGCATCAGTAGAGACTAACCCAAAAATTGCACATTGAATGGTTTAACAACCTTTCATTCCTGTCTAACCTAGGAATGAAAATCAAGCCGTCATCAACTGCAGTTGTGTGTCATACACACACACACACACACACACACACACACACACACACACTACACCCAGAGGGGAATTCAGGAAGGACAGGAAACATCATGTGCTAGATAATGGCCCTGGATACTTAAGATGCATATCTAAGGAATAATTTCAGTGAGCCTAGACTCTTGCATCTTCCCACATACAGAAAATCATTAACTTGAGATGTCTGTTTTTTTGCGATTAGGAGTAATCTTTTGATGTTCAACTACATATTTTTGTTTTCCAGTAAAAACTCCAATATATGGTTCCTCAGAGCTATCTGAGAGGATGTCTCCCAGGCTATAGCCCTCTGTAAGGTTCGAAATAAAACCTAACTTGCACTTTTAGGTTTTGTGTTTCTCTTCAATCAACAATAACTACTATTCTGAATATCTCTGGTACAGCATTAAACCCGGTATTTCCAACCAAAAGCTTCAGTCACTCAGACTCAATAGAAAACAGAAATTTATTTATTGAGGGGTCCTTAACATTAAAGATCTAGGAGAACTCATTTTAAATAATCCCAAAATACTGTCTAGATTATTAAGGAAGGTTATTATTGATGGGCAGTAAAATATCATGTTTCAGAGATCTGATTAGAAGATTTCATTAATTTTTTGTTCACTTTTCATTTTTGAGTCTCTCTAGGGTTCCAAGTGCAGACATGAGAGAGCGGTCAACCAGGAGGCAAGTTTCTGCCTCCTCCGGGGGATCCAATGAATTCTGGAAAGATTCACACCTGACTCAGGATAGCCAAGACTTTAAAATTTATTATGATGGATATGATGTGGGACTGTTGCAGGAAGGGGGACCCCATCCAGGGCCTGAGGATGTGCTCTTATCTAACACTGGGAAATGAATTGTCTGAGGAGACACATGCACTGAAAAAGCAAAATACTTTACTGGGAAGGGGCGCCAGGGTGGAGAACAGCAGGGTGAGGGAACCCAGGAGCTCTGCCACATGGCCCACAGTCTCTGGTTTCATGGGAATGGGTTTAGTGTTTGGGTTGTCTCTGGCCAATCATCTTGCTCAGCCCATAATTTGTTTGGCTCATGGTCCTTCTTGGCAGTGCACACCTCTTAGCCAAGATGGATTCCAGCACCAAGGATCCTGGGAGACTGGTTTTCTCCTCCCTCCTATTGGCCCCTCCAACCTGCTCCTTGTTAGTCTCCAGGAAAGCACTATATTTCTTATCAGGGCCTCCTGCTGTGAGATAATTCATGCAAGCAGCTGTTAGGCTATTATCTACCTGGCCAAGGTGGGCAGTTTCAGTCAATGGTCCCCTAACAGAACTATCATAATTGCTACCATTTATTGAGGTCCTACAATATACAGACATTGTGCTAAATGCTTTTATGTAATATCTCATTTAATCCTCAAACATCCTTCAGCTCATATTGATAGGGATGGGGTAGGATAGTTACACAGGTAGTTGTAGAAGCCCCAGTAAGGGGCCATAGATGGAGAGGGAATCCTAGGGAATTTGGGGAGATCAACTTAAGTTAATAATTACTCAAGAGGGTCATCAGAACAAGGCAGGCTTCCTTGACTAGTGGAGATGTAAGACACACCTCAGGTCATTGAATGGGGGATGGTGTGAGGCCTGCATTCAGGTTTAGACCAAGGGCAGGAGTTTAAGTACCACCCTTCTGCTGATTTGAATAAACACCATGACAGTCCTAGTTTGACTTTATAGGGGTCAAATACTCTCTTACCAGGTACCAAGGAGGAGGAAACTGGTGGTCTTTTCCCACCCCCACTTCCCTTGGATTATAAAATTGTAGCCCACCTAATCCTTAGGACAGAGCCTACTTGCCTGCCTGCTTGCATCTCTCACAAGCACTTTATCTTAATAAATCTACTTATTGCCTATCACTTTGTCTCTCACTGAGTTCCTTCTGTGCTCAGGCACAAAGAACCCGAACCTCAGTAAGTCAGACAGCAGATGAGTGATTCTAATTTAAAAAAACATAGGTTGAAGTCTCAATCTGGGTATAGGCTGGGTTCAAGTCCCCACACATAGGTTCATGTCCCAGTCTGAGTTTTGGCTGGGTTCTCCTGCCAGAGCTCAGCCTCTGCCCACCATTGCCAAATAGAAACATGAAGACAGATTTTTGGTAAAGGGGAAAAAGAGAGCTTTATTGCTTTGCCAGGCAAATGGGCCCACAGCAGGCTAATGCCTTAAAGACTGTGTCCCACTTTGGAAGGAATTAGAAGGTGGTTTTTACAGTTTGGAGAGTGGAAAATAGGGCCTCCCATAAGGATCAGGGTAGAAGTAAGTTTGCACTGTTTTTCAAAGCTGGTGTTTAGTAGCCCCAGGACTGGTCCTGGGGGCCCTCCTTCTTCCCAGAATGAAGAATACTTCAAGTACTTCTTACATTTGTTGGGAGTTTTAGTTCTGCAAAAAGGCTCAAAGATATTGTTATGTATATTCTTTAAGGAGGAACCAGGATGCTGCCCCAAGCCTGCACTACTGTCTTTTTTTAAAGACTTTTATTTTTTCTGTTATGCTAGATTTACAATGTTCTGTCAATTTTTACTGTACAGCAAAGTGACCCAGTCATATATATATACACATTATTTTTCTCACACGATCCTCCATCATGTTCCATCACAAGTGACTAGATATAGTTCCCTGTGCTATACAGTAGGGTTTTATTGCTTATCCATTCCAAAGACAATGGAAACTCCAAACTCCCAGTCCACCCCACTCCCTCCCCATCCCTCTAGGCAACCACAGGTTTGTTCTTCAAGCACATGAGTTTGTTTTTCAGTAGATAGGTTCATATGTGTCATATATTAGATTCCAGACATAAGTGATATCATTTGGTATGTGTCTTTCTCTTTCTGGCTTACTTCACTTAGTATGAGAGTTTCTAGTTCCATCCATGTTGCTGCAAATGGCATTATTTTATTCTTTTTTTATGGCTGAGTAGTATTCCATTTTGTATATATACCACATCTTCCTAATCCATGCATCTGTCGTTGGACATTTGTGTTGTTTCCATGTCTTGGCTAATGTGAATAGTGCTGCAATGAACATAGGGATGCATGTATCTTTTTCAAGGAAAGTTTTGTCCAGATATATGCCCAGGAGTGGGATTGCTGGGTCGTATGATAGTTCTATATTTAGTTTTCTGAGGTACCTCCACACCCTTGTCTCTTGACAGCTCCTCCCAGGTCTCTGCATCCCCTCCCTTCCCTTTGGGACTCAGGGAAGATCATGGAGGCTGAGGGTTACTGGAGGACACAGAAAGGCTTGTGTGCCTAGAAACCCCACAGGTCACTAGCTCAGTTGTAGTTCAAGTCCGGGCACATAGGTTCAAGTCCCAATCTGGGTTCTGGCCAGGTTCAAGCCACAAGTGCTGTCAGTTTCAATGTTATTATGTCTTATCTTAAGAAAAAACTGAGTCTCAGATAAGTAAAGGAACTTATCTGAGGTCATATTGAGATGGGTCTGCCTCCAAATTATCTTCCTAAAAAGTTCTAGAACCAACATTGGCCCAGGGGTAGCCCTCACCTATACAGAATCAAAAAGCCTGGCCAAGTAGAACAACTAAATCAGCTTTTGCCTGCGCTCAAATCCCATCCTCAAATTTCCCCTTGGAACTTGGCTTAGAGGGAGAAACAAATAGCAGTGTCCCACTTTTTGTTCAAAAGTAATTGAATCGGCTCATTGTTTTCTTTAATCTGAATCTCCTGTGAGCCAACAAATTGTCAGCACACAAACTGAAAGCACTTCTAACACAATGATGGCTGAATGTGTGTGATAATAAGATGTAAGGGGAGCTGGTGGGAAGGATTTAGGGGGCCATCTTGTGATCTTGATTGTCAACAATGACAATGAGTTCACACAAGGGCATTGCCTTGTTCAAAATTCAGCATTTGTTTTCTCTTCAGAAGCTCTGAATTATTTATTTTACTTCACTGGTGATTTACCATTTGCTTTTTAAAAATATAAGAATATTTATTATTTAGGTACATTAAGTAGTTTATTTAAAATATTAAATATCTTAATGTAGAATCCACTGGGTTTTGCTATTTCTGTTTAGCATCATTATGCTTCAGATAATAAATGAGAAAATGGGAATTCCCACTGTAGCTCAGAGGGTTAAGAACCTGACATAGTATCCATGAGGATGCAGGTTCAATCCCTGGCCTCGCTCAGTGAGTTAAGGATCTGGCATTGCTGCAACGACCGCCCCCAACCCAACAACCCCCAACCCAGGAACTTCTATCTGCCACAGGTATAGCATTGAAAAGGAAAAAAAAAAAGGAAAAATTCATTTAATTATAGGGTTTTTTCTTTTTGTTTTTGGCCTCGCCCATGGCAGCATGTGAAAACTCCCCAGCCAGCAGTGACTGACTGATTAGCAGCTACTGAACCAGCGCCACGGCAGCAGCAACACTGGATCCTTAACTCACTGAGCCACCAGGGAACTCCTAACTGTAGTTCTTTTTTTTTTTTTTTTTTTGTATTTTTGCCTTATCTAGAGCCGCACCCGTGGCATATAGAGGTTCCCAGGCTAGGGGTCTAACAGGAGCTATAGCTGCTGGCCTTCACCACAGCCACAGCAACACGGGATCTGAGCCACGTCTGCAAACTACACCACAGCTCACGGCAATGCCGGATCCTTAACCCACTGAGCAAGGCCAGGGATCGAACCCGCAACCTCATGGTTCCTAGTCAGGTTCGTTAACCACTGAGCCACGAGGGGAACTCCCTAACTGTAGTTCTTTTGATCAAAGTAACTGTTAATATTAAAGTTCCTATGTCATCCTATCTGTCCTCAGCAGTATTCCTACATGAATGTTGGAGCACCTTGGAAACTTAAGCATAGTCCAGCGTTACTACCAGCTAAAGCCAAGGCTATTTAATGAAACATTACTGGTTCAAATGTCACCTTTGGGGCTTGAAGGACCTTGGCTCTATGTTCTCTTAACATTTAAGGTCAAAGCAGCTATTTTGTGCTACCTTAACTCCGTTTCCCACAAAGCCTAATTCTCCAAATTATGAATAAAGGGAAAACTCATTAGAGTTGTTCCCCATCAATTTGATTTCAGTTAAAAGTATAGAATTGTTTAGTCACCCAGGAAAAAAGAACAGTGAATGCTGTTAAGCTTAAAAGAAATAAAGCCAAATTAAGAAAAAGAAAACAGAAACAGGACATCACCAGTGGCTGAAATGCTACCCTCTGGAATGGTTTTGCCAAAGGGTGGCCCTTGTTCTCAAATTCAATTATGGAAGCAAATTCACTAATTCAATAAAGGTTTGCTAAGTCCCTCTTCTATCCAGGCAATCTGCTGTGCCTCAGGGGTTAAAATACAAACAGGAGTTCCCGTTGTGGCTCAGCGGGTTAAGAACCTGACATGCTGTCCATGAAGTTGTGGGTTCGATCCCTGGCCTTGCTCAGTGGGTTAAGGATCTGGTGTTGCCATGAGCTATGGCATTGGTAACAAATACGGCTTGTATCCGGCATTGCTGTGGCTGTGGTGTAAGCCAGCAGCTGTGGCTCTGATTTGACCCCTGGCTTAGGAACGTCCATAGGCCACAGGTGCAGCCATAAATATATAAATAAATATATATATATATATATATATATATATATACACACACATATATATACAAAAAATACAAACAAAGCATGCATTAGATAAAGTCATGACTTCTACACTCAAGGTCTCACAGTCTTACAGAGGAAAATGAGCTGCAGACAGTGCCCCAGTCCCTGGTGATAAGCACCATAACAGGGGTATGGATACGGTGCTATAGAAATGCAGGTATGAGAGAAGATATCCCATGAAACATATCCAGGCAGAAAACGCTGTATGGACAGAAGTACACATGTAGGACAGTACTGGGGTCATGTAGGGCTATGCCCATGGCAGCACTGGTAGCAGATACAGAAATATGACAGTAGTTACCTCTTTTTTTTTTTTAGGGCCATACCCACGACATATGAAAAGTTCCCAGGCTAGGGGTTGAATCAGAGCTATAGCTGCCAGCCTGCACCACAGCTCACAGCAACGCTGGATCCTTGACCTACTGAGTGAGGCCAGGGATCAAACCCAAGTCCTTGTGGATACCAGTCGTGTTTGCTTCTGCTGTGCCACAACAGGAACTCCAACAGTAATTACCTCTTGCTTCTAGGATCAGAGGTAAATCAATTTCAACTTCAACATTCCATGTTTTTTACAAAATCTCTACAAAGAGGCTGTCACCTTTTTTTTTTTTTTCGTCTTTTTGCCTTTATGTAGAGCCACACCCTTGGCATATGGAGGTTCCCAGGCTAGGGGTCTAACAGGAGCTGTAGCCGCCGGCCTACACCACAGCCAGAGCAACGCGGGATCCGAGCCACGTCTGCAACCTTCACCACAGCTGACGGCTATACCGGATCCTTAACCCACTAAGCAAGGCCAGGGATCGAACCCGCAACCTCATGGTTCTTAGTCGGATTCGTTAACCACTGAGCCACGAAGGGAACTCCTCATTTTTAAATAAAGATAATTTTTAAGTGCCTTGTGTATTTGAGAATATGGCTAGGAAATGAAGAGAGATCAAAGCACAAGGTGGACTATGAGCCTGGGAAAGAAGCTGGGGTTAGGACAGACCCAGATTCTCTCAGACTTAAGAGGATTGACCTATGTATATGAGCGGTGGTTCTCAATCCTGGCTGAGGAGCTTGAAAAATACCGAGGCCACACACAGACTAATGAAAGAGAATCCCTGGGGTAGGATCTGGGCCCCCATACAGCCAGACACGGGTGCTCTAGAGTAAGTGAACCCCGATGGGGGGAATCCGGAGGCAGAGAGAGGGGCCATGAGACTCAGGAGGATGAGGGAAGCCCCAAGGAGGGCAGTGACCAGACCCATGGCATCTTAAGGCTGGAGAGGGAGGAGTTTATTGGATGCAGGAGGGAGAAAGGGCATTTAGGTGGCAGAGATGATGCACCAGGGCCTAGAGTATTTGGATGGAAGCAGGAAGCGGTCAACAAGGTGCAGAAAGGAGGCAGAATGGTGAGGTCGGTCATAGTGGGTTTAATTTATTTTCAAATATTACCATTAAACCCTTGGCTTCTGATGCAATAGAATGTGATCTTTTTTTTTTAGCCACACATCGGTTATGTCCTTGACTATTGAGTTATTATAGATTTTCAATTAACTTCATCTTTCAAATATTAGATACATGGATTCTGTGGTTAGTTTCTAATTGACCATTGCTTATAAGCTACAATTTGCTTTGTTATCAATAATAACATTACCATTTTAAACTCTGGAGTCTACTGGTCTAGAGCATGGTCACACGGCCTTAGAGAGATTGAGTTTTTGTGTTGCATCATTCTTGGGGGGTGGGGGGGCACCGTCCTGTGTAGGACGTGGAGCAGCATCTCCAGACTCTACTCACTAAGTGCCAGTAACATGCCTCCCTCCTCACCACCCCCAGGTGTGACAACCAAAAATGTCTCCAGTCACTGCTAAATGCACCTTGGGGATAAAACCACCACCCTTCTCCCAAAGGTGAGAACTGCTGGGCTAGAATTTAATTTTAGACCAGTTCTTCTCAATGACTATTGATTTTGTGGTTCTGGAGTATGGACCCTGAGATTTTGTATTTGCAACAAGCTTTCAGGTGATGCGGCTGCTATTCCTCTAGGAACAAGGCTTTTAAATGACCAGGTCCTAGACCCTGGTTATACACAGAGTGCTTAAAGGGCTTATTTCAACAGGAATGGGACTCATGTTTATTGCAGCTCTTCATTAATGCACTTGTAAATTGATCCTAATCTCTGAGTACTTACAGGATTACTTTATGCCATTTTATAGAATTCATAGGTATGAGGCCCCACAAATACAAGTTGTATCATCTTATAGCCTGCCACCTGCCGTTGAGGTTCCCATTGTGACTCAGTGGTATTGAACCCGACTAGTATCCATGAGGATGCAGGTTCGATCCCCAGCCCTGATCAGTGGGTTAAGGATCCCGCATTGCAGTGAACTGTGGTGTAGGCTGCAGACGTGGCTCAGATCCTGTGTTGCTGTGGCTATGGCGAAGGCCGGCTGCTGTAGCTCTGATTCAACCCCTAGCCTGGGAACCTCCATATACCGCAGGTGTGGCCCTAAAAAGAAAAAAAGTAATGCTATTCACCTGGAAGTCTTTTTCTTTAATTGCTATATTGTTAATCCTTTGCAACTGCAAGAAGCATGCTTATCATTTGATCTTCATTGGAAGCAAATGTTTCCATTCAGTCATGTGATAGACTTCTTCTAATCATACTCCATCTAATCAAAGTCCAATTTTGGATTCTGGGTAAAACGTTGTCCCTTTAAATAGCTGAGGATTCTATCTGGGAGCTGCTGTATATTCAAATGGCCCACCCAGATGTGCCTCACGTGATGGAACAGATGGCATTCAGAACAGTTGCACTGGGAAGTGCGTTGCTCAAAATTAAATAATATTTTTTCCAACTTACAAAATTAGAAGTATACTTCCCCTGAAATGATGCCCTCAGAAGACAGTCTCCAGGGCAATGTCACTGCAATGTTTACTCAGTTGACAAATACTTACTGACTCCCTACAAGGGGACAGTAAGAGTTGCAGGAGCCAGCGAGAGGGCTGTGAGCCTGGCAGACAAGACATGGTCTAGTGGGGCAGACGGACAGCACAGGAGATCATTTCACTTAGTGACAAGTGAGCGCCCGGAAGAAAATGCTCACACGATGGGGGTCGGGGGAGGGGCACGTGGTCAGGGCAGGCCTCTTTCTCGGGAACTGCTGCGTAGACTGTGAGCCCCAGTCAAGGAGAGGGCCCTGCAGAGATCTGGAGGAAGGACGTTTACAGAGGGATGTGATTTAAGGAGAGTGGACCTAGAAGAAAGGAAGGGGAAAGCACAAAATCAAAAGCCACAAAAGAATGGCCTTGTCCCTGCTTGGCCACTCACTAGCTCTTGGAAGCTGAGCAAAGCTCCCTGATCCCTCCTAGGTCTGTGTCTGCAAAATCGGGGCGGGGGGGGGGTGGTGAATCCCCTGGGAAACTTTGCAAACGCTGATTATGTCACTGGTGGGGAAGGGGGGCAGCCTCGGGTGGGAGTCGGGGTCAGGTGGGAGCGTTTAACAATCCCCAGCTGATTCCAAAGCACACAGCAAGCCACTTGAGAGCCCTGAACTGGGTTATCTGTGAAGTTCTGTCTCAGCCCTACCACCTGCAGGTATAGGGCCGACACCGTGACCACGTTAACTGAACTCAGCCAGCCCGGCCTCCCTGGGCTGCAGTGTCCCCAGCTGCTGGGTGTGGGGAGTTGACCTGGATTGATCTCTCCTCTTTCATATTATTATTTTTATTCTATGACACAGTTAGATTGCTTGCTTATTTAACCACAGGCTGAAATCCAATCTTGGGCCAGCCGCTGGTTTCCCAGCCCAAGGCGTAATGGGATATTCCCTGCAGGCTGTCTTTCTGTCTCTTAGCCTCTCCAAAGCAAGTGGACTTTTCCATCCCTTTCAGCTGTAGCAGGAAAAGAGGAAGGACTGCAGTCATCTTAGGCATTTCCTTTAGAAGTGGAGGCAAAGAATCAATAGCTCTCAGCTTGGCATCCAGGTAAACTCAAGACAAATTTGGAAGCGTGGAACTGGGACCGTCACTGAACAAAAAGTGAGTGAGGATGTTTGTTTTCTTCCTGGATGATTTCCTTGTCCCAACCTTTTTGAAATTCTGCAAGACCTAATCCAAAAAGACAGGTAGCGTATTCAAAGGCCAAATCTCACTATCAAGGGCTTAACTCTGTTAATGACCGAGGCCGATAAATTCCAGCTCAAGCAGATTAGCCGAGTTAAGTCTTCGGCATTAGGGTCTGCTCTAACACCGGGCCGCTGAGAAGCTGTCCACCCTCCTTCTCACAAATCCCCGCTAAACTCCCAATAATAGCAACTTAATCTATGAAGAAGGCAACAAAGAGAGATCCCAGTACAGCCTGTGCTGCCGGCTTGTTCTTTAGAAAGAGAATGGGATCCACATGTGTAATTTTTAATTCTCTCGCAGACATATTAAACAAGGAGAAAGAAAGAGACGGCATTAACTTGGATTCATATTTTCTTTTAACCCTGTCATATCATTTCACCGCATGATGGATTTAAAAATTTCATTAGCGAGGGAGTTCCCGTTGTGGCTCAGTGGTTAATGAATCCGACTAAGAACCATGAGGTTGCGGGTTCGAACCCTGGCCTTGCTCAGTGAGTTAAGGATCTGGCGTTGCCGTGAGCTGTGGTGTAGGCTGCAGACGCGGCTCGGATCCCGCTTTGCTGTGGCTGTGGTGAAGGCCGGCGGCTACAGCACCTGTTAGACCCCTAGCCTAGGAACCTCCATATGCCACGGGTGCGGCCCAAATAAGGCAAAAAGACAAAAAAAAATTTCATTAGCGAGATGTTTTACATTATCTTTTTCTTAGCAAATCTTCAACCTCCCATGGGTATTTTACAGCACAACTCAATTTAAACTAGACACATTTCCGGTGTTAATAGGCTATATGTGGCTCATGACCACGGGGCCCCAGAGGAACCTGTTTGTTTTTGCAATGCTGGCAGCAGGAGGTTGAAAAAGGGTAGGTTTGGGAGTTCCCGTTGTGGCGCGGGAATCCGACTAGTATCCACAAGGATGCGAGTTTGGGAGTTCCCGTTGTGGCTCAGTGGTTAACGAATCCGACTAGGAACCATGAGGTTGCGGGTTCGATCCCTGGCCTTGCTCAGTGGGTTAACGATCCGGCATTGCCGTGAACTGTGGTGTAGGTTGCAGACGTGGCTCAGATCTGGCATTGCTGTGGCTGTGGTGTAGGCCGACAACTACAGCTCCTGTTAGACCCGTAGCCTGGGAACCTCCATATGCCTCGAGTGCAGCCCTAGAAAAGACAAAAAAAAAAAAAAAATTAAAAGGATGCGAGTTTGATCTCTGTCGTCAAAGAGCGAGTGGGTTAAGGATCTGGTGTTGCCCTGAGCTGTGGTGTAGGTCACAGACGTGGCTCGAATGCCGAGTTCCTGTGGCTATGGTATAGATAGGCAGCTGTAGTTCCTAGCCCAGAAACTTTCATATGCCATGAGTGTGACCCTAAAAAAAAAAAAGTTTGTGTGGGGAAGAGGGGTGGGGCCTAATAAACATTTCTTTAAATAAATATGCAACTGTATGAGCCTACCTAGGAAAACATGGCGGCAAGTTCTTTCTTGTGGAAATGATGCGATGGGCTGGAATAGAAAAAGGCTGTGGGGTCGAATAGAGTTAGGTTCAAATCCTGCCTATTTAAGCTAAAGTCACATGATTTAAAGCAAGCCGCTTACCTCTCCCCACCTGTAAAATGGAGAAAACTCCTCTTCGTCTGACTCTTATGAGAATCACATGGGGAAATACTCAAAAGCATCCGGCAGAGCACTGATCATAGACTGGTCCCCAAGGACATAAACATCCTCTTTGGCATGTGTGTCCTTGCATATGGCAGGTAACCAGCAAAAGTTTGTGGACTTCATTATAAAACTGTGGCCTAAGCAAAAGCAAACCTGATTCTCTTTAACAGATGCTCAAGAGCCTTAAACCACATGTGCTGAAATAAACCCAAAGGCTTATTCATTTCTGTGTGTTTTCCTCTAACATCTCTGCTTTTACACAGGAACTGCTACTTGGAGCAAGCTGCCCCATCAGTTGGGAACATGGCTCCCAGATTTAGCGAAAACTTTAATTTTTCTTAAATTTTATTTTAACATTCTTTTAGATGACTTTACTAAAACAGAAGGCTGTCATTTCCTCTTTTTCTTTTTAGGGCGGCACCTGTGGCATAATGGAAGTTCCCAGGCTAGGGGTCGAATTAGAGCTGCAGCTGCCAGCCTATACCACAGCCACAACAATGCCAGATCCCAGCCTAATCTGTGGCCTACACCACAGCTTGTGGCAAAGCCAGATCCTTAAATCACTGAGCAAGGTCAGGGATCAAACCTGCATCCTCACCGACACTGTGTCAGATTCTTAACCCACTGAGCCACAGTGGGAACTCTAAGCCTGTCATTTTTCTTTTCTATCAGACTCCACTGTTAGATGAAAATCAATTGTCCTTCATTCTCAACTTCAGGAAATCCCGTGATAAGAATGAGCCCCAGTCAGTGCATATGAAGCCAGGCAGGACCCTGTGGGGCCTTCCTGGGTACAAGAGCCTCTCTGTTTCTTATTGGTAGAGAAAAGCCTTCAGGAGTTCCCACGGTAGCTCAGCGGGTTAAGAACCGGACTAGAATCCATGAGGACACAGGTTTGATCCTTGGCCTTGCTCAGTGGCTTAAGGATCCCATGTTGCTGTGAGCGGTGGTGTAGGTGGCAGATGTGGCTCGGACCCTGTGTTGCCGTGGGTGGTAAGGCCGGCGGCTACAACTCTGATTCAACCCCTAGCCTGGGACCTTCCATCTGCCATAGGTGCAGCCCCAAAAAGCCAAAAAAGAAAAAGAGGAGGCTTCAGTCTCCTAGGCCTTCCCCTAGAGCAGGCTCCAGCCATTAATAATTAGAACAGTAGAATCACAAGCCTCCTGGAGGACTAAAGATAACAATCTGATGCCTATCTTTGCCTTGTTCTGCAGAAATTAAGACACACACCCCTGCCCCCGCCCCCGGTGGAGGCTGGTAACTGCATACTGACCACAAGCTTGTAGACTGATTGTAACCAGAAGGCTGATGACTGAGTTTCCTGAGACATCATCCTGTTCCCTCACCTCCAGAAGAAGGTCTATAAATGTATCAGGCAAATGCTACAACCCGCTCCCCTAACACTGTCTTCAAAAAACCTTGCCTAAATGCCAACGGGAAGTTCAAGTCTTTTGCATGTGATCTGCCCATTCTCCTTGCTTGTCACCCTGCAAATAAATCTACTTTGTTGCAAACACCCACTGTCCGGGCTAGGCTTTCTGCGCTGTGGGCAAGCCCTTGCTTGGTAACACAGGGTCCTGTGGACCTTCCTGCCTGCTTTCATGAGGAGAATACCGGCTGAGAATGGAAAAAATGTAAAGAAGAAGATCAAAGAGCAGGCAGTGTCAGTAAATCACCAGATCACTACTTTCAAAATCTATATGATGTTAGACATTTTTTAAATTTGGAAAAGACAAAAAAATAACAAGTTAAAAACAGTTTGGGGAATTCCTGTCGTGGCTCAAAGGAAACGAATCTGACTAGGATCCATGAGGATGGCTTGCTCAGTGGGTTAAGGATCTGGTGTTGCCGTGAGCTGTGGTGTAGGTCACAGATGTGGCTCAGATCTGGTGTTGCTGTGGCTGTGGTGTAGGCTGGCAGCTATAGCTCCAATTTGACCCCTAGACAGGGAAACTCCATATGCCGCAGGTGTGGCCCTAAAAAGACAAAAAACAAAACAAAACAGTTTGGCGTTTTATGGTGGATGAGTGCACGCATGAGAGGAGGGCAGGGGACATGGGAACTCTCTGTACTTTCTGCTCAATTTTGTTGTGAACCCAAGCTCTAAAAAATGGTCTATTTAAAAGGAAAAAAAAGAGAGAGAGAGAGACTGGGCTCAGGTAAAAAAAAAAAAAGCCAAATTACATACATAGAATAATACAGGGGCCACTGTGCTAATGTGTGCAAATTAGACTTTTTTCTTTTGCAGCCATAATGAGACCTAGTAAAAAAGGGGTTTCCAAGAAATCCAGCTGCTTAAACTAACATAGAGGCAAAGCTCAAATGAAAAATGGTAATTAGCAAGTCAGTAACATTTGGATGTCAGCTTGCGTGGCTGTTGGTCTGGCAGAGCCAAAAAACAAGCACAAGTTCCAGTGTATGTGTGTGTATCTTTGTGCAAACCAATCTGAGCATGATTTCTAATGCACAGATTCTAATATTATGTATCTAATAAGACTGAAAAGACACAGAGCTGATTAGAGTCCTAGTTCAGGTTCCTTCAAAGCAGATCCTAAGACAACTCAGAGTTAGCTTTTGGGGGGGAGGTGATCTAAGCAAAATACGAACAAGGGAGTAGGAAAGTGAGAAGGGGTAGAAAGTTCAATAAATAAGTGGTATGTACGTAAATGAGCAGTTTTCCCCTCCAGGCAATGAGCTCAGTCTCCCTGGACACTCTCTGAGGAGCCACACAGAAGTTTCTCAGAACAGCCCCACCAAGAGGGGAAGCTGGGCTGTTTTTCCTCAGACTCTGTCTCCTCACTGGCTGAGCCCTGCCTAAGGTTATGAAGTTCCTAAGTTTTCCAGGCTTCCTTGAGCTATAAAAAGAGAACAGACATGAATAATCTTTTGAACAACAACAAAAACGTCCTGACAGAAAAGCAGAAGATGACTGCTCCTTTTTTACTTTAATTTTTTTATTTTATAAAATATCTATAACATAGAACCTTCAATAAGTTTCAGGTGTACCACTAATTCGAAAGCTTTGTGAACTCTTATGCCCATCACAGCATTACTTAAAATTGCCAAGATGTGGAAACAACCTAAGTGCCCAGTGACAGATGAATGGATAAAGATTGTGGTTTTTATATACAATGAAATATTACTCAGCTGTAAAAACTGTGCCCACTCCTTGAGGTGGGAAGTTGAGCTGTGCTAGGAACTGTCTGTGGCAGCTGCCTGTGAACTCTGAGGGGGCAGAGGAGACAGGCAGGGGAGATCCAGGGAGGGAGAAGCAAGTTGGTCTCTAATTGCTCTTTAAAAAAAAAAAACTTATTAATTGATGCATTTTGTTAATTCATAATTTTGTTTTGACATTTTGTTGTTTGCTGGCTTGTTTTATTGTTTTGTGTTTTAAAGTTTAAACAAAACTATTTTTAGCAGACCAATTCATTTTTTTATGATTTTTATATTTTCCATTACAGTTGATTTACCAGAAACCTGTCTTGAGCTTTTGTCAGACCCTCACGCTTCCCTGGGAAGGGAGCCTGTGCATCCAAACTGGCCCATCACCACCTGGTGGCATTTCCTGGGATTGCAGGCAAAGAACTCCATCAATAACACGGTGGGTATGTATAATCAATTAAATCTGACTTACATCCTTGGAGAAAAAGACCACTGAAATGTAAAGATTTGGAGCACAGGGCTTTCGGCGGCTTTGGCTGCCAATACACTTACATATGTGAAAAGAGACCAAAATGAATTTGTCCTTCTCCCCTCCATCCACTGACTCTTTTTTATTAGCAAAACAACAGTTTGGTTTTGGTTTTGGTTTTGGTTTTTCATAAATTAGGCCTCTGAAATTTACTCTTAAAAATGGTTAAAATGAGATTTCCCTGGTGGCCTAGCATTTAAGAATGCGGCATCGTCACTGCTGTGGCGTGGGTTCCATCTCTGACCCAGGAACTTCTGCATGCCACGGGAGGGGCCAAAAACAAAAATAATAAGTAAATAAATAAATGGTATCTGTCCCTATCACTTCTTAAAAAAGGATGTTTAAAATGGAAATTTTTGTTATGTATATTTTACCACAATAAAAAATTTTGAAGAAAGGTGATAGTAAGGGCAGACATTTTTAAATATTTGATGTCATTGGAAGCTATAAACTATGCAAATATATCAAATTTCATCCACTTTATTGCTATTGTAATACTAAAATCTTAAAGGGGTTCCTTTCTCCTCTAATAATTTCTCAGGGAAGGATGCTCTAATAATTTCTTAAGCCAAGTCAGAAGGTCTGTCAAATTACTAGATTCCTGGGACACAAGTACTTTGTGAACATGCTGACTACTTAGTATTTCACTCTATCATGCCTTGAGCATTCACTTTTAAAATGCCAATCATCCTGTCAATTACTGTTTAAGGAGAATGAAGCTTAGTTTGATGTTTGTGCCTAAAAGTAGGTCCACGGATAGAGTAATAATTTATTTTAATGTCCAAAATCCATGGTCATGAAGTTGACTGATTTATGACACTGGCTGGAGAAAATGAAAGTCCTGTTTCAGGAATTATCGAGCCTGGCCTAATTTCCCTGTGGAGCTGAGAGCTGGGGGCTCTCGGAATCCGCTTGGTACAATGCGCTAGTGTCGTGCTAGGGAAATTCAAGGGCCCACGGATTACCTAGAAGTGCAAAAAGGGAATGCTGATTCCTCAAGCTTCAGCCGTGCGTTGACTGACCAGCTTCCGGTGTGGTCAGGGCAGGGCTTTGAGGTCGTTGTCTTTTCTTCTGTGTTGTCAAGCGTAGAGGTCTCTATGTGTCAAGGGCAGCTTCCCATTCCCCTCGGTCGTCAGCTAGGCCAGCCGGCTTAACTCTGGAATGATGGATCCAAGCATCTATTACTTTGAGAGTAATCTATTACTTTGAGAGTAATCTATAATAGTAATCTATTCCTGTTACTTTGAGAGCAGTGGGGGTGGTTAGAATCACAGTATAGGGGCCCTTCCATATTGGCCTTAAAGGCTCTTTTTTTCCAGCCCTTTACCCACACTTGGTCCCCTGGCTTGTGGGGATGTGCTGTTATGCCTGAGGACACAGGTATTCTGTCTGTGACCCATTTATGTATTGGTGAGATAGTGAGCCCCAATCCCTGTAACTGTTTATGTAATTCCAAGTCCCCCAGCTCCCTGGTGTTTCCTCTCAAACTGACCAGTGGAGGCGGCCTCTCATATAAAATTTCAAATGGCGAGACTCCTATTCCCGCTCGGGGTAAGCATCTCACCTTTAGGAGGGCCACCGGTAACAGGTCTACCCAGGGTAAGCCAGTCTCCTGGCATAACTTTGCCAGTGTCTGTTTGAGGGTCCGGTTCATGCGTTCTACTTTCCCGGAACTCTGGGGGCGATAAGCAGGATGTAACTTCCACCAGATCTGTAAGGATTTTGCCACTTGTTGCACTGTCTCAGCCACAAATGCACGTCCATTGTCTGACCCGACGGTCAGAGGCATTCCATATCTGGGAATAATGACCCTCACGAGTGCCTCGGTTACTTCCCCTGCCTTTTCAGTTCGGGTAGGGAAGGCTTCTGCCCATCCTGAAAAGGTGCAGATAAAAACTAGTAGCTGTTTGTATCCCCTGCTGGGGTGACTTCGGCGAGGTCTGTTTCCATGTCCTCAGATGGGGTCAGTCCGCAGTGCTGTGTCCCAGCTGCTCTGCTAGGCCCCTGGTGAGCGTTAATCTGCAAACAGGTTATGCACCGTTGGGAGAGAGGAGCAGAGTGCGGGAAGACGTGCAATGAGATAGCACCGGCCCAGCAAGGTCTCTAAGACAGTCTTGCCCATGTGGGTCATCTCACGATGCTGGTAGACTAGCTTGTAGGCTAGTTGTTCTGGAACATACACCCGGTGGTCCTGAGTGACCCACCATCCTATCTTAGTTTTGGTTCCTCCTTCCTCCCTTATCCATTTTTCTTCCTCTGGAGAACACTTAGGGGCACCTGGCAACTCTGGGGCCAGCAAGACCTTGGGCCTGTTTGGCTGTTGCCCCCGAGCTGCTTGTCTGGCAGCTGCATCAGCGCTGTGATTTCCACTTATCACTGGGTCGCCTCCCTTTGGTGGCCTTTACAGTGAAGAACTGCCACTTCTTTAGGTTCCCATACTGCCTCTAGGAGCCTTAAGATTTCAGCCTGGTTTTTGATCCCTTTTCCTTGAGCGGTCAAGAGTGCTCTCTCCTTATATAGGGCTCCATGAACATGCAAGGTTGCAAAAGCATACTGTAAGTTGGTATAGATATTAACTTGCTGGTCTCGGCTGAGTTCCAGCGCTCTGATTAAGGCCCATAATTCTGCTCTCTGTGCTGACCAGCCTTGAGGAAGCACCTCTCCTTCCATGATTTCTGAGTCAGATGCCACAGCATATCCTGCCATCCTTTTTCCATCCTCCATGAAACTGCTGCCATCAGTATGGAAGACCAGGTCAGGATTTTGGAGTGGTTTATCGGTCAAGTCAGGCCTGCTGGAAAACACCTCATCTAGGACCTCTAAGCAGTTATGGTCTGGGGGGCCCCACTTTATCTGGTAGAAAAGTGGCTGGGTTCAGAGTTCGTACAACCTCCAGTTTTACCCGCAGATTTTCACATAGTAACCCTTGAAATTGAGTCATTCGTGCATGTGTGAGCCAGTGATGGCCTCTAGTGTCCATCAGGGTTACAAGTGAGTGCTGGACTTTAACACTGAGGTTTTGTCCCAGAGTCAACTTGTCAGCCTCTCTTACTAACAAGGTGGTGGCAGCCAGCGCTCAGAGGCAGGGAGGCCATCCGGCTGCAACTGAGTCAATTCGCTTAGACAGATATGCCACTGGCCTCTGCCAAGGCCCGAAATCTTGGGTTAGGACCCCCAAAGCCATCCCATTTTTTCATGAACAAAAAGGTTAAATTCTCTGGTTACATCAGGAAGTCCTAAGGCTGGAGCCTCAGTGAGTTTGGTTTTGATTGTCTGAAAGCCTGCCTCCTGGCTCAGTCCCCATTTAAGGGGTGTCTTTTCTTCTCCTTTTAGAGCCTCATATAGAGGCCTACCCAAGTCTGAAAACCCAGGGATCCATATCCTGCAGAATCCTGCTGCCCCTAGGAACTCATGAACCTTCCAGCGGGTGGTAGGAATGGGAATGGCGCAAACTGCCTATTTTCTTTCAGTCCCCAACATTCGTCGGTCCCGTACGATGTTAAAGCCCTGATATTTGACCTGTTTCTTACAGATTTGTGCCTTTTTCTTTGATACCCAATACCCTGCCTCCAACAGTAGGGAGAGGAGATCTCTTGTTCCCTCTAGGCATCGAGCCTGTGTAGCACTAGCTAGCAGGAGGTTGTCAACATACTGTAGCAAAACACGGTCCAGTTTTTGTCCAGGAAGTTCAGCCAGGTCAGCAGCTTGGGCGCCGCTGAAGAGAGTGGGAGAGTTTTTAAACCCCTGTAGGAGTCTTGTCCAAGTGAACTGCTCCTTTGTCCCTGTGTGTGGATTTTCCCATTCAAAGGCAAACAAAGGACTGACTGGCAGGTGCCACTTGGAGGCAGAAGAAGGCATCTTTTTAAGTCCAGGCAAGTAAACCACTCAGCAGTGGAAAGGATCAGCCCCGGCAAGGTATACGGGTTCAGGACAGATGGCTGCAACGTGACTGTTGCTTCATTTATGGCTCTCAACTCCTGAACTGTGCGGTAGTCTTGTGTTCCCAGTTTCCTTACTGGCAGTAAGGGGGGGTGTTCCAAGGGGACTGACACTTTATCAACAGTCCATGTTGAAGTAGCCTGTCTAGGTGAGCCTGGATTTCTAGTCGAGCTTCTCTGGGAATCCAGTACTGCCACAGCTTTACCGGTTGAGCTCTGGGTTTTAGATCAATCAAGATAGGAGCGTGGCGGAGTTCCCGTCGTGGCACAGTGGTTAACAAATCTGACTAGGAACCATGAGGTTGTGGGTTTGATCCCTGGCCTCACTCAGTGGGTTAAGGATCCAGCATTGCCATGAGCTGTGGTGTAGGTTGCAGACGCGGCTCGGATCCTGCATTGCTGTGGCTGCGGTGTAGTCCAGTGGCTACAGCTTCGATTAGACCCCTAGCCTGGGAACCTCCACATGCCGCAGGTGCAGCCCTAAAATGACAAAAGGCAAAAAAAAAAAAAAAAAAAAGATAGGAACATGGCATTTTGCCAGTCCTGGGGGGTTCCCTTCGGCCCAAACCAATGGGTACTCAGTTTCTAGTTCTGGGTGAATGGTCCCCATTTCTGAAGGAGAAGAGTACAGGTGCCCGACATGGGGCTCTTTCTCTGGGAAGGCTTCCCCCACCCAGTTTGCCAGGTTTAGCCCATCCCCTGGGGCATTGGCCTGGAGCCATTTTTGGCTTTCTGTTACCATGATATGTCGGCAGTCTTCAGCGTTAAACAGAGTAAAGAGGAGTTGCCGACACTCTATCCATGTGGGATGGTGAGTGTGGAAAATGAATTCTAAGAGGTCGATCAGGGCCTGAGGCTTTTCAGAATATGAGGGAGTATGGTGTTTCCAGTTAAGGAGATGGGTGGTGGAAAAGGGCTGGTAATAAAAAACTAGTCCCCCCTCTTGTGTGGACCCATTGGGGGTGATAGGTCGTGGTTCTCGCATTTCCCCTAAGGGCATTTGTAACGCTGGAGCGGCTGCTCCCTGGGCCAACGGACCAGAGACACCTGCTCATTGGGTCTGGTGAAACTGGCTGCGGGGGCGACATTGCCTTGGGAACTTCAGGAGCAGGAGGAGGAGAGGCAAAAGGCGGTGGGCCATCTGGCAACTGGGGACCTTTGGCTCCCAAAGGAGGGGCCGGCCGCCCATAAGGAGGTGGCACAGGGCACAGCTCCTCAGTTTCCCCTTGAAAAATAGGTGGCTCCTTTTCCGAGTTAAGGCTTTCTTCTCGGACTGGGCTACCGATACCTTACACTGTCCCTGGCCTATGATGCAGAACCAGACCCATGGAGGCCTAAACCGGGCAATCTCTAACCACTGATCGATGTATGGAAATTGGTCTGGGTGTCCAGGGTCTCCTGTTATAACATTGTATACTGCTTTGACTGTGGACACATCTAAGGTCCCTTCTGGGGGCTGTCTGACCCCGAAGGAGGGCCATTCCAGGGTACAAAGGATACGCAGTTTTCCAGAACCCAGTTTAACACCATAATCTCCAGAAAATCCTTTCTTAAAATTCTTAACCATACATTCTAAGACAGTGAGCTTTGAAGCTGATTTACCCATCACGTGAACTCCCACCCTGTGACAGTGACGCAAGACAAACAGCGAGGACAAGGCCTCAGGAAACAGTCGCTTCATCCGCCTGACCGCTCCCCTGGAGGAGGTATTTCAGGCGCCTCTTAGCATTGGAGGGACTGTATAAACCCCAACGTCAGGATTCCTTCGAAGAGGCCACCATAAGCCGTAGGAGGGTCACCACGGAACTGCAGGTTGGGACTCACTGTGGCTCTGTAGTCCGAAGATGGTGGAGCCCGGACTCATTCTCTCCAGTCATTCACACACACACACACACCAGAATTGACAAGCCACCCAATCCCAAGGGAACAAATCCTGACCTGAGTGACCCTTTGGTCACTGAGAGGTGATCAGTCTCTCCTTCTGCCGTATGGCAGGTCCTGACTTGGGCAGATGTTCCCGGGGCACTCACCAGTCTGACGTCCTGTCCTGGAACCTGTTTCCTCTCTCTTTCTGAGTCCGTTCCGGGAAGCGGTGTGAGCAGGGCCGGCACAGCCTCAGTGAGGGTCTGGATCCGGCAAAATGGCCGGGTGCGCACCATCCACCTGTCCCCGGGCTGGTGACCATGGCCTTCCCCAGTTCCCTGACAACGGTGGCGCAAGGGGCCAGCTCGGTTGTCGGCTTCCCGGCCAACACACCAGAAGATGTTGCAGACACTGCAGAAACCGTGGCAGTGGAAGGAGACAAACGCACTCAGAGATGGGGTATAGCAAGGTGTATTCAGCACCGCTGCAGGCTCAGAGGAGTCACCTCCAAGTCTGAGCAACAGTCTTTGTTCTCAGCAACTTTTATACAATACAGGGTCTTGTAAGCATCCCCAGACCTCCCCCTTCCCCAAGCAGTGTTTCTTCCCAAGAAGCTGAGCAGGCAAGGTTACAGAAGCAAAACTGAAAAAGCAATGCTGGGAACACCATTAGCAGGGCTGCTGGCTTGGACATAGGGCCCATAGTTGCTACATAATTACAAGAAGCATGGTTTAGTGATGAGCAAAGCTGAAAAGGCAGGCAGCTGCCTTTTCAGCCGGGGGGGGTTTGTGTCCCATGGTTAAAACTCTTACTTCAAGAGAAGTGCCTCCCAGGCTGAAGTCCTCAGTGTGTTGAGTAAAACATAATTCTCAACTTTTAGGTTGTGCTTTTCTTTTCAGTCAACAACACCGTGAGTGAAAACTGTTTTTCTTTTTCTCCTTCTTCCAGCCTAGCTGGGTCTTCTCTACTATGCAGAGAAATTCTGCTTTCCTCTTGTTTCTACTCTCAAACTGGTACACATAAAACCAATTCATAGTTCAGCTAAACAAATAGCCTCCTGTTAACAGGATTCAGGCTCCACAAAAGGCTGTTTACCATTATGATGATGCTACTCCATGACAGCCTCGGGGTCCCACTCTCCTGGCCCAAGCTGCTCATCAAAATATGTCTTTCCAATCAATAAGTTGCCTTCCCAAGGGAAAATCCGATGCATAAAATTTTTTTAACTTTTTACTGTTTTATTGTTTTAACCAATTGTTGTGAAATTTGAAGTCCTATTTACCCCCAAATCTAGCTCATTGTTTTGGACACTTGTCATAAGTTCTTAGGAAATTCTGATTTTATGAAAATGTAGGGATGTTAATACATAAAAGATGCTGTGAAAATGGAAACAACTCATGTGACTACCCATTAGATTAAAGCCAACAAATGCACTATTTTTTTTTTCCTGTTTCCCAAAACAGTGCAGAGTGTTGTGAAGCTGGCCTAGTTTTTTTCACTGCTCTTTGTTAATTTTTGACTAAACCAAGGTTGTGTTAAAGGGGATGGGAGGAGAAAAGAGGAATTGTGTGTGTGTGTGTGTATGTAAGAGAGAGCGCAAGAGGGAGAACCTCCATGGCTAACAAGACTGAGAACACTAGGAAACCTCCTCCAGGACACATAGTTTATATAACAATGAAATAAAATATTCACAAGTTAGAATTCCAGTGAAGAGTCCAGAAATTGACTTGCTCTAGGTTCAGAGAACTGGCTTGAGGGGCTGCAGTTCCTCCCTGACTGCTCCTCCCACCTGTCACGGAAGGCCCTAACATCCGTCCTTGCCTGTCATGGCTCTCTCTCCATGAACAGGTGTAGTTAAGATGAGGGTGTTCCCTCTTCGCCTGTGAGAGTGGAAACCTACAGAATTTCTTGTCCCTGTGTTCATGCTGAAATGGGGCATATTGTCCTTACGTGAAAGAAGAAGCCAAAAGATCTTATCTCCCTGCTCCGGGAAACAAATACTCGCTCCTGGAAGACAAGGGGATGAGCCAACTAAAAGAGCTTTCTAATCAAGAGTAACAGCTTGTTCATCAAGACTGGCTTCAGGAGGCTTGCTCCACTGTTCATACCAACGCAGAGCTATTGTGTTGTAACCCTGCACAGTGCCAACTAGAAAATCAGCTTCCAAGACTTGCCTCAGAGGGACCAGGCCTAAAGCCCCATAAGCAGTCATGGAAGCATGACTAAATGCTCATGGACAGAGGAATGGACAAAGAAGATGTGGTGTCTGTCTGTCTGTCTGTATGTATGTATACAATGGAATATGATTCAGCCATAAACAAGGAATGAAATAATGCCATTGGCAGCAACATGGATGGGTCTAGAGATTATCATACTAAGTGAAGTAAGTCAGACAAAGACAAATACCATGTGATATCACTTATACGTGGAGTGATACAAATGAACTTATTTATGAAACAAACAGCCTCACAGACTTCAAAAACAAATTTGTGGTTATCAAGGAGGAGAGGTGGGAGGGAGGGAAAAATTAGGAGTTTGGGATTAACACATACATACTACTATATATAAAATAATCAATAAGGACCCAGTGTATAGCACAGGGAGCTCTGCTCAGTATTCTGTAATAACCTATATGGGAAAGGAATCTGAAAAAGAATGGGTATATGTACAACTGGATCACTTTGCTGTACACCTGAAGCTAACACAATATGGTAAATCAACTATACCTCAATAAAAAATAAACATTAAAAAAAGAAATCGATAAGAATTCTCCCCTGACTTCTCCCTTCTGAGAAATTTTAGTACTAAAATGTTTAAAGAAATGCGCTCCCTTTCTATAGCAGGTGTAGTGGCTTGGCTTGGCTTGACTTGGCCAACGATTTTCTCTAGTGATTTGAAGAGCCAAGAGTTGACGAGTACTTCTTAAGAAAAACAGGGACAAACAACGAAATAAATGACTCTCTCCTAGAATGGAAATAAGTGGTTGTTTCAAGTTGAGAGGTGGAAATGTAAAACGGTGTGGCCACTATGAAAACAGTTTGTGGTTCCTTAAAAAGGAATTCTAAACTTGGACTTATCATACGATCCAGCAATTCTGCTCCTAGATATGGAACCAAAGGAATTGAAAGGGACCCAAAGGAATTGAAAGGGACTCAGGTTTTTGTACGTCAGTGTTCACAGCGGTATTATTCACAAGTGTCCATTGATGGATGAATGAATAAACAAAAATGTGCTATATACATAGAATGGAACTTCATTCAGTTATAAAAAGGAATGAAGTGCTGATACCTGCTTCAGTATGGAGGAACCTTGAAAACATGCTAAATGAATAAGCCAGGCACACAAGGACAAACACTGTATGATGTCGCTTGTATGAGGTACCTGGAACAGGCAAATTCATGAAGACAAAAAGCAGGTTAGCTCCCTGCTAACCCAGGAGCTGAGGGGAGGGGGAATGAGAAGTTATTATTTAATGAATACAGAGTTTCTATTTGGGATAATAAGAGCAGTGATGGTTGCACAGCATTGTGGATGTAGTTAATACCACTGAACTGTACATTTAAAAATGTTTAAAATGCCAAATTTGTGTTCTGTGTATTTCACCACAGTAATAAATAGTCCAGAGTGTTTTCTCTTTCCTCATGTTTTTCCTATGCATCCCCTACCTCATACTCCTGCATGCCAGAGTTTATGGAAAGAAGAACACAGACATCCTGAATTTAAATGCTTTCAGAAGACTACGCAGGTAACATAAATAAGCAAAACCAGCCAAGTGTTTACACTCAGAAGGAGGAATTGTGGTAAACTAGAAACACATGCTCTTATGGGCACACCCACGACTCATCCCCGAGAGCTGTTGCCAGAGAGACATGTGGGCTCAGACGGGCCCAACTTTCTCATTCTTCAAGAGACCCTGGAAATCGGGATTCATATGGAAAAGTTTTCACTTTAAATCTTTGTGCCATTTAGAACTGGTCAGTGTGCAGATTTAGATGGAAGCTTCCTGTCTGCTCTTCCTGGTCATCTGCCTACTGATCTGACCCGAGCTTCCAGCTGGTCCTGTGCCCACATTAGATGGTTGCCTGAGTCAGGAAAGTGTATTTTTCTGAACTGGATATATAATCAGCATTAAAGTTTACCAAACAGGATGACACATAGCTCCTTATATTTGTCAAGAGCCCTCCCCTCATTTTTTTTTTTTTTTTAGTTGACTTTTCTTACATTCACAGCTTTGTTTCACATTTCTTTAGCATGTGCAAGCTTGGCATGTGCTATTATAACCTCCTACCTTCTGAGTCCAAAGTGACGGTAAATGCAGAAAACCCTCAGCCAAAAAGGGAAATCGACTTCCCCCTAAACTGTCTGTTCCTTGATGATTTGACCTATTTTTTTCCCATGCAAGCTTGTCACAGCAACTCATGCTACAAGCACAGCTGCAAATTCCATACTGTCTGGTTATCCGAGTCCAGCCAATGGACGACTCATTTCCCAATTTCTTTATTGCTGGCAATTGGAGGAGCACTTGCGACAGACGGTTTGACTGACCAGCGGGCCCACAGTAAGAGGCAGCCTTCCGGGCTTAAGGGAACTGATGTGATGAGAATGAGAAGGAACTGTTATTTAAAAAGTAAATGAATAAAGGAAACGATTCAAGTTACTGCTACATCAAAATCTGGGCGATTTCCATGAAAAGATGTGGGTTGCGTTTTCCACTAGAAAATCTATCATTTGTGCCTTACCAATTAGAAAAGGAATGCTTTCCTGGGCATGGTCTAGAAAAGGGGTGTTACATTAAGAAACGCATATGAACTTGAGTTCCCACTTTGGTGCAGTGGGTTAAGAAATCGACTGCTGTGGCTAGGATCACTTTGGAGGTGCAGGTTCGAACCCCCTGGCCAGAACAGTGGGTTAAAGGATCTGGCATTGCCGCAGCTGTGGGAGTCACAGCTGAGGCTCGGAGTCAATCCCTGGCCCAGGAACTGACATATGCTATGGGTGCAGCTGTTAAAAAAAAAGAAGAAAAGAAATAATAATAAAAAAAAAAACCTAAAACTTGCCATGTAACAGATAATCTTGAAAATAAACCGTTTATGAGGCTTTAGAAGTTAGCAAAATGGGGGACAGAAAATATGTCTGGGAAAACAATGTGTTACTAAAGAAACGATTTTTAAAAGGAGAGGCAGCATCTCTGACATCCAGAGGAACCATAAGTAGGGGAAAGGCCCAGTGTTCATACTTCGAGGGCCTGGATGGTGGAACGCCTGCCGCATTACACAAATTCTTTTGTATATAAGTAAGACATGCCTTCAGAGAAGTGATAGGTCCTTATGAAGTAAGAGTTTTAACCATGGCGCCCCCCCCCCCCCACCCGGGCTGAAAAGGCGGCTGCCTGCCTCTTCAGCTTTGCTCATCAGAACACCACACTTCTTGTAATTATGTAGCAACTATGGGCCCTATGTCCAAGCCTGCAGCCCTGCTAATGCTGTTCCCAGCATTGCTTTTCAGTTTTGCTTCTGTAACCTTGCCTGCTCAGCTTCTTGGGAAGAAACACTGCTTGGGAAAGGGGTTGCTGAGAACAAAGGCTGGTGCTCAGACTTGGAGGTGACTCCTCTGAGCCCCCAGCGGTGCTGAATACACCTTGCTATACCTCATCTCCAAGTGCCGTTTGTCTCCTTCCACTGCCACGGTTTCTGCAGTTTCTGCAATAGTTAGGCTGTTATTTCCGCTTTCAGCAAATTGGTAGATAAAAGTCTATGGAGATGAAAGGGACAAAAATGCCAGACAGATGCTAAGTCTGGGAGCAAATATCACACTCTTTCTTAGAATGTTTCTTGAAGAAGTGCTCCAGCCAAATGAAGGCATAAACAAAGAAAGCATAGAATCCAAAAAAGTAGTGGGTCCAATTACAGAGAGTGGTGAGAGCCGGCTTTAGGAGGGCTGAGCAGCCAGCCTCTTCATCCTGACGGGAACAGAAGGATGGAGGGGGGGCCATGAAGGAGGCACTTGAAGGGGGAGGGGTGAGGCGTGGGTGGGGGGAGGGGAGTCCCATCTTACATCTAATTGGTGGAAAAGTATGCGGTGGGTGGGTGGGCTTGTGTTTGTGATTAAGGCAAACAGTGCAGGAACAAAAGAAAGAATAAAACAGACACACCATTAGAAACACCAGGAAAGATTAAAAAATGGGCAAAAGAAAATGTAATCGGTGTAATCAGAGCGATACGCTGACTCTGCAGTGAACATTTTTAAACAGACATCATCACTTAAACCCTACCGGGCAGAGTTGCTGTTGTAATTCAGCGGTAATGAACCCAACTAGTATCAGTGAGGATGCAGGTTCAATCCCTGGCCTTGCTCAGTGGGTTAGGGATCTGGCTTTGCTGTGAGCTGCTGTGTAGGTCACAGACTTGGCTTGGATCCAGTGTTGCTGTGGCTGTGGTGTACGCCAGCAGCTATAGCTCTGATTCCACCCCTAGCTTGGGAACCTCCACATGCCATGGGTGCAGCCCTAAAAAGCCAAAAAAAAAAAAAAAATCAGAATCCTGGAATTCTCTTGTGACACAGCAGAGTGGGGATCCAGAGCTGTCATTACAGCGGCTCGGGTCGCCACTGTGGTTCCATTAGAACCCTGGCCCAGGAATTTCCACACGCTTTGGGCTTAGTCCCTCATCCCCCCCCAAAAAACCCCAAAGCAATCCTATCACTTAGCAGTTCTGGAGACAGCTACAAGAAGAAACGACTAAGAGAGGAAAACGTGATTGCCTCTGGGAGCAGGGTAAGGAGATGCCGGCATAGATCAAAGGCTATGGTTTTTTACCATAAATATTTACTTCTATTTGATTTGGAAAATAAAATTTTATACCCAGATGGTTTTGATTAAAAAATCTTATATTGAAAAATCTTATATTAAAAAATCTGTAATATGAACGAAGCCAACATGAACATTTCCTTATCATCACACTCCTTGTTTCCCTAAAATTCACCTCAAAATATCATAGAGCTTTTTGTAAGTACAGTTATGTAAAAAGTTGGTGTGTGTGTGTGTGTGTGTGTGTGTGTGTGTGTGTGTGTTTGTGATGGTTAATTTTGTACGTAAATTTGACTGGACTGAGGGGTGCCCATATAGCTAATGTGTCCATGAGGGTGTTTCTGGAAGAGCCCAGCATTTGAAATGATGCACTGAGTAAACCAGATGGCCCTCTCCATGGGGGTGGCATCATCTAAGGCACTGAGGGTTAAATAGAGCAAAAAGGCAGAGACAGAACAATCTCTCTCTCTCTTTCTCTCTCTATCTTTCTCTCTGCTCGAGCTGAAACAGCCATCTCTTCTAGTGCTTGGACTTGGCCACTCCTAGTTCTCACACCATCAGCCCCCCAGTTTAGGCCTTCAGACTTAGACTGAATTCTACCACCAGCCTTCCCGGTTCTCCAACTTGCAGGTGGTAGGTCATAAGATTTCTTGGCCTCCAAAACTAGTGAGCCGATTCCTAGAATAAATTTCCTCTTCATTATTGGTTTTGTTTCTCTGGGTAACTCTGAACTATATAGGTCATATATATATATATATATGTATATTTGACAAATGTACATGTATGATATATATGTATATATGACAAATGTACATATATACTATATAATATATGACATATATACACATAAAATATCTCTAGAAAAGCACAAATATTGTTTGTGAGGAGATGAACAGAGTAGGTTGGTGGCTGAAAGTGGAGATAACATTTTCACTGCATGTCCTTTGACATTTAAAATTTTATAAAGTTATAAATATACCACCTGCACATAATATAAAATGAATATGCTAGCTCAATGAGATTTGCTATTTGGTTATTAATGTTTTGGATCATGATCCCATAAACATATATTGCTAAAATACCTGTGTCTGGGAATGCAAATAACTGAAAAATGGAGCAAGGCTTTTTTTTTTCTTTTTTAACTTCTTATTTTGAGATAATTTTAGACTTACAGAACAGTTAAGGTTACCAAAAAATTGCAGAATTCCCATATATCCTTCCCCCAGATCCCCCTTATGTTAACATTATACACAAATATAGGACCAGCACCAGGAAATCAACAATAGTATAATATTACTAACAAAACTAAATAGAAATTTCAGCCAGAGTATTAACCTTGATGTCCATGCCAGCATTTAAAATTTTCTTGCTGACTGCAAAAAAAAGTCTAGAAGTAAAAAAAAAATCAGCCAGAAACCTTCTAAAATACTTCTTCTTTTTTTTTCAATGTAGCTCCTATAGAAATGTCTTCAGTTGTCTAGATGGAAGACGAGATAATTAGAGCTGTCGATTTTACCATTTTTTTTTTGTCCCCCTCACTCTGCTAAGTACCGGTTTCTGATTCCTTGTCCACCGCTCAACACATGAAACTCCATGATTTAAACTACAGTCAGTTTCCAGCTGACCCCAAGGCAAAGAGGTGACGTGAGCTGATGCCATATCTTACCTGTCGCTCCCCCACCTTTCGTCACTTTCTAATCCAGTCCTTCATTCAAGCAGACAGTTTCTCAGGGGAGCCTCATGACTGATGCTTCTACACTCCACAAAGACCCGCCCTTCTCCCCAGCCTCCACGCACACTTCCATGTCAGTTTTGCCTGGCCTTGGTCTCAGAAATGTTGGCACTGGATTAAAATGCTGCTCTAAGAGGAATTTACCTGCAATACGGGAGTCCTAGAGGCAAGATGCTACAGGGGGGCCGTGTTGATGGGGGAGGCACAGGAAACCTGAGTGTCTCTAGCACTGTCATTAATATGTCTGGTGACCTTGGTCAAAAGTCACTCAACTGCTCTAGGTTTTCACTTTCCTGTGAAATGAGAGAATGAGGCTAGATGCACAGTTCTTAATATTTTTAGCATTAAAGATATCTTTGAAAATCTGGTGAAATAAATCTAGAGATGCATACCAAAAATGAATGCACATTGCACCTAAATGTTTTTGTGTAGATGAAAATAGGAAATGACAGGAGGTCACAGACTTTCCTCCTCATTTCACATTCTAAAGAAGACGCTGGATTTGTTCTACTTGCCTCAGGGCCTTTGTTTTACAGATCACAGGGATGTGTAGAAAGGAGAATCAGGTAAGAAGAGAGGCTAGATAGATTTACCTAACAGGGAGGGCACTAATGTAGAAGGTGAGTTAGAATAGATCTGGGGTAGACAAATTGAACTTTATCCAAATTAAAAACCTTTGTCCTTTCAAGGACATCATCAAGGGAATGAAAAACAATTTACAGAATGCAAGAAGATATTTGCAAATTCATATATCCTGCAAAGGACTTATATTTAGATGAAGAACTCTTAGAATTCAACACACAAAAAAACAAAAATCCAACTTACAAATAGGCAAAAGACTTGAACAAACCTATCCCCAGTGTGATATGTCAGTGATATCATGGGAAAAGATGCTCAATGTCATAAGTCTCATTAGTCATTAAGGAAAAGCAAGTCAAAACTGTCATCAGATAACACGTCACCCCCACCTGGATGGCTGCAGTAAAAAAGATGGACAATAGCACCTGTTGGTGAGGGTGTGGAGACTGGAAGGAACTTTGGAGATGATCTAATAATGACTTCAATCCCTTCATTGCACAAAGGAGGAAACCCATATTCAGGGACTCAACTGACTTAGCCAAGTGGCCATAATTTACTAGTCCCAGAGATGGGGTTACAGTCCAGGTGCCCTAGTTCCGGGTCCAGGCAGAAGCATTTATTGAAAAATAATTGCTATGTTAATGGAAGTTTGTCCGTTTACCATGTCAAGGACCTAAAGTTCCCTCTGAAACAATACACAGCTTCTTTGCTCTGCCTCCACCCACTAACGATAATGAAACAGCATTTTGTTTGGTGATTTTTTTTCCCATTTATTCAGGTTCTCAATGCAACAGAACACTGTTTCTTAATTGTTTTATCAGTTAACAATAAGGATTGACTTTTTTTTTTCATTCATTCGGCACAATGCTAGGCACCATTAGGAACAGGAATATCATTCAGATAGAACCCAGACTTCAAAAAGTTAAACACCCAGGGGAGAAAATAAGACTTGCTCATAAATAATCAAGAGGTCCGGCAGATTTTGAAACTACATCGGATGCTACCATGTGTCAGGCGGTCTCAAAGGAGCAAAGTCATCTGCTTGGGAGAAAGGAAAGCAGGAAAATATACTCTGACTTTGCAAAGCTTTAGAGAAATAACTTCTGGAGTTCATGGAAGGCATTCAAGTCTTCCGGGCAACAAAAACCACATAAACTAGGAGGGAAAATCAGCAATTTCCTTAAAAGTACCCCCAACAAACGGTCTTTATTTAACCGTAGGACATATTTTTAAAAATTGGCTGATGAAACTTTCCGAATACTAACCAACCCTCAGGGCAAATACCTATAATTTCACCCAGTCGACTTCGGTTGTGTCGACACTTAGAATCAGACTAACATACTTAAAAAATTCAGTTCGTTCTAAACTTTAGCCTTCATATTTTAAGTTGGCCACTATAACTGTGTACGGGCCTTTTCAAATGGTAGCATTGCATATGTTTAATGAGCCTTGAGAGTTTGAAATGGAATAAATGTCTTTTTAAAAGCCCTCGGGTTGGAGTTCCCACTGTGGCGCAGTTGTAACGAATCCAGCTAGGGTTCGATCCCTGGCCTCGCTCAGTGGGTTAAGGATCTGGCGTTACTATGAGCTGTGGTGCAGGCTGCAGATGCAGCTCGGATCCTGCGTTCCCATGGCTGTGGTGTAGGCCGGCTGCTATAGGTGCAGTTTCAGCCTCTAGCCTGGGAACTGCCATATGCTGCATGCGCAGCCCTAAAAAAAAATTAAAAAATAAAAACCCTCAGGTTTATTAGTTTATAACATATTTTCTTTTTGTTTGTTTATTTGGTCACACTGTGGCATGCAAAAATTCCCAGGCCAGGGATTGAACCCAAGCCACAGTGGTGACGCCAGATCCCTAACCCTTAGGCCACCAGGGAACTCCCAGTTTATTTAGATGGAGTACAGTGCACCCTTGTAAGGTGTAGCTCCATGAGTTTTCACAGATGGGAGGCTTTTATTGTGATTCTTACAGTCAGTTATTAGCACACTGAAGACTGACAAAACTGAGTGGAGAGAAACAGACTGGAATCAGTGATAGCATAAAGCCAATATCTCCACAGGTACTTCGTGCTCAGGCAGCGGAGTGCGCCCTTTCGATGAAGAATCTCAGCTCCTTTTCCCATAGAAAATGCTCTCATAATCTCTACAGAAGAGAAAAGTGAAGCTTTGGAGAACCTAAGTGTTTTGACCGAGGTCACATACCCAGGAAGTGGCAAACTCCCAAGAGGGGCGAATTCCCTGCCTCTGTCACCAAGTAGTTTTGAGATTTGGGGAAACTGATTCAGCCTTTTGGGGCTCTATTTTTCTCATTTGCATAAAAAGAAGGTCCTACTCGCTTTCCAGCCCCCCGGATGATTGATTGCCTTTCAAAGTCCACCAGCTTGGTTCACAAGTGGAAATAAAACATCCAACCAGTAGCAGTAGCCCCAGGGCTGAGCGTCTCAGACAAACAACCCCAGAAGTTAAAGAAACAAGTAAGCCAGGCCACACACCCTTGGCACCCACACAAACCCTTCCCAGCTTTCAGTAGCTGGCACGGGGGGTGAGGACAATGCCATCTAGGGGAGTTCAGGAGGGCAGAGAAACAACCAGCGAGGAAGTCCGCTCGGCCTCGGTCCAGCGGAACAATGTGGGCTCTGTCTTCTGTCCCGGCTTCTCTGGCCTCATCACGTCTTCACAGACCGTGAATAAAGGGACTGGAGTTGGCGGAGCCGCCCTCATTCTCTCAGCTTTCAGTGCTGCGGTTGCCAAGCCAGTCTCGGCCCATCAGCTGCATCCTCCCACCTCCCTCTCGGCAGTAAAAGTTGCTTATTGTCCTGTCACTCTCCCCGAGGGAAGTGGCAATATGAGAATGGAGCCGGAATTAATAAATGATATTTGTGCAGTGCATTGGGAGTAAACGGACAAGGCAGCCGATGGAGTTCTCACTGCCTCAGGGGCTCTGGCAGCCCTAAAGATTCCTCCTACTCCCGGAGTTCCCTTCGTGGCTCAGTGGTTAACGAAGCTGACTAAGAACCATGAGGTGGAGGGTTCGATCCCTAGCCTTGCTCAGTGGGTTAAGGATCTGGCGTTGCCGTGAGCTGTGGTGTAGGTTGCAGATGCGGCTCGGATCCCGCGTTGCTGTGGCTGTGGTGAAGGCCGGCGGCTACAACTCCTGTTAGACCCCTAGCCTGGGAACCTCCATATGCCACGGGTGCGGCTCTACATAAAAGGCAAAAAGACAAAAAAAAAAAAAAGATTCCTCCTACTCCATATTTAAAATGGATAAGAAATGAGGTACTGCTGTATAGCCTAAGGAACTCTATCCAATCTCTTGTGAGAGAACATGATGGAAGATAGTAAGAGAAAAAGTATGTATGCATATGTATGTCATTTTGTGTGTATCATATGTATGGAGGTCATTTTGCTGTACGGTAGAATATGACACAACCTTGTGAATCAACTATACTTTAAAAAAATTAAAAAAAACTCAAAATGGATTAAAGATATAGATATAAGACCAGATACTATAAAACTCCTAGAGGAAAACATAGGCCAAACACTCTCTGACATAAATGATAGCAACATCTTCTCAGATCCATCTGTCAGAGTAAGGACAATAAAAAGAGAAATAAACAAATGGGACTTAATTAAACTTCAAAGTTTCTGCACAGCAAAGGAAACCCTAAACAAAATGAAAAGACAACCCACAGAATGGGAGAAAATATTTGCAAATGAATAGACTGACAAGGGATTAATCTCTAAAATTTACAAACACCTCCTACAACTCAATACCAAAAAAATCAATCAACCCCATCAAGAAACAGGCAGAGGATGTAGGCAGACAGTTCTCCAAAGAAGACATGCAGATGGCAAATAAACACATGAAAAGATGTTCAACATCGCTCCTCATTAGAGAAATGAAAATCAAAACCACTATGAGGTACCACCTTACACCCGCCAGAATGGCCATCATCAAAAAGTCTACAAACAATAAGTGCTGGAGAGGGTGTGGAGAAAAAGGATCCCTATTACACTGCTGGTGGGAATGCAAATTAGTGCAACAACTGTGGAAAACAGTATGGAGATTCCTCAGAAAACTCAAAATAGAATTACCATTTGATCCAGCAATCCCACTCCTGGGCATCTATCCAGAGGAAACCATGACTCGAAAAGACTCATGTACTCCAGTGTTCATTGCAGCACTCTATGCCATAGCCAGGTCATGGAAACAACCTAAATGCCCATCGACAGAGGAGTGGATAGGGAAGATATGGTACATACACACAATGGAATATTACTCAGCCTTTAAAAGGAACAAAATAATATTTATAGCAACATGGATGGACTTAGAAATTATCATGTGAAGTGAAACCAGTCAGACAATTAAACAGCAACACCCAATGCTACCACTTACATGTGGAAACTAAAAAGACACAATGAACTTCTTTGCAGAACAGACAATGATTCACAGACTTTGGAAAACCTTCGGTTTTTCAAGTAAGACAATCTGGTGGGTGGGGGGATGCACTGAAGGTTTGGGACGCAAATGCTATCAAATTGACTCGTGATGATTTTTGTACACCTATAATTGAAATAAAAGTCATTAAGCAATAAATAAATAAATAATTAATTAAAAATACTAATAAATAAATAAATAAATTAATTAATTTAAAAAAATTCCTAGTACTCCAGTCCTCTCAAAGCAATCCCTAGGGGTAAGGGAATCAATAATTGATCACACCTGCACTATCTCTGTCTCAAGGCACACATCCTGAAAAGCTGTTTTGAATTTCCACGTGCTTGTCCAAAGGTAATGGAGTGATAATATTGCTGCTACTGGGTGACCTTCCTTCACTCAGTTGGTGCAGAGGACACTGCCCAATCACTGAGATCATAACATTACTTGTTAAAAAAACAAAATGCAATGACATGTTTGGGCCAATGGTGAAAGTAAAAATGCTTTTTTCCTTTTTTTTGGTCTTTTTAGGGCAGCACCCACAGCATATGGAAATTTGCATATGCATAGGGGTCAAATTAGAGCTGCGGCTGCCAGCCTACACCACAGCCACAGCAACACAGGATCCAAGCCGTGCCTATAACCTACACCGCAGGTCACGGAATGCCAGATCCTTAATCCACTGAGTGAGGTCAGGGATCAAACCCAAATCCTCATGGATACTAGTCAGGTTCATTACCGCTAAGCCACAACGGGAACTCCTGGAAATATTTTTAACAACAGAAAGAATCAGAAAACCAGATTCATCTTGGCTTTTTTGTTCTTGCATAACAGGGAGACCTGAGTTAGACAGTCACTGGTCTTGGTTTGGGATCTGTTGCTGCCAGGCTTTGGAGCAGTGCCTTTGGAAATCCCTGTGGCCTTGCCTTGTGGTGGCAAAACGACCACAGAGAGCTCGAAAATGACATCACCCTGTTCTAAACAAACTCGTAAAATCTCTTTCCCAGTACCCCAACTCCTCATCAGGAAGGACAAAACTTGCCAGAGGTCCCTCAGCAGACTCCCTTATACCTCACTGGCCAGAACTGGAACACACGGGCCCTCTTAGCTGAGAGTAAGAGTGAGCAAGTAAGTGCCCTACCTGCTTCATGGGACGCCACGCAGGGAGAGGGGGCTTTGAGAAGCCAGTTAGTAGCATCTGGCTTGATGTTAAGGCAAGGCATTTCCGGTTATAATTTAAAGGGAGAAGCAAGTCTTCATTTCCCACTATTATCCAAACAAACAGATTTTATTGAAATAAACAGGTTTTAAAAAAAAAAAACAGAGCATCTGTAATGTCTACGACATCTGCCAACCCTGTCAATATTTGGCAGCTTGGTCTGTAATAGCTTGCTCAGATTTCTTAAAATAGGAGTTCTCATTTTATGTCCTGAAAGTTCTAGGATTCTTTCAAATGTTTCATGTCTTAAACCCATAAGCTCCCTTGTAAATAGCTTACTCCCGCTGGTCCATCTGTGCTGCACTTCTCACTAATTACTTAATACAGAGACTTCTAGTACATTTATATCTCAATGTCTTGTTGGGAAGTAGTCTTTGAGATATGAGATATTAACGTTTTAAAATATTTTAACATATAAAATATTTTAAAATATTAAAACTAATAAAAATGTTAAAACTTGTTTCAATGTTATATGCATAGATTCATATATCAAATAAATACTGACTTATAATAAAAAGCAGCATTCCCTTTTTTTTTTCTTAGGGCCGTATCTGCGGCATATGGAGATATTTGGAGGTTCCCAGGCTAGGGGTCAAATCAGAGCTACAGCTGCCGGCCTACACCACAGCCACAGCAATTCAGGATCTGAGTCGCATCTGTGACCTACGCCACAGCTCATGGCCACACTGGATCCTTAACCCACTGAGTAAGGCCAGGGATTGAACCCACATCCTCATTGATCCTAGTTGGGTCCAAAAGCAGCATTCTTCAACTTCATCTTCACCACCCTCAAGTCCCACTTTGAGGCAGTAATTTTCTACTTATTTAGCTTTCTGTGTTTATGTCTATATTCTAAATTACATGCTTAAATTGCTGTTTCTTGACATTTTTATGTTAGATTCCATCTGTTGGCTCTCTTTGCAAATAGGAGAATCTGGCTCCCTCATACACCCCTGCACCTATTTTTCTCATCCTCCTATCACCCTTGTATGGTTATGTCACTTTCTTTTTTCTTTTACTTTTTAAAATTAAAATAAAGTTGATTTATGGGAGTTCCTGTCATGGCTCAGCAGTAACAAACCCAACTAGGATCTATGATGATGCCGGTTAGATCCCTGGCCTCGCTTAGTGGGTTAAGGATCTGGCATTGCCCTGAGCTGTGGTGTAGGTTGTAGATGCAGCTTGGATCCTGAATTGCTGCGGCTGTGGTGTAGGTTGGCAGCTATAGCTCCAATTCTGCCCCTAGCCTGGGAACTTCCATATGCCGCGAGAGTAGCCCTAAAAAGCAAAATAATAATAATAATAATAATAATAATAATAATAATAATCAGCTGATTTACAGTGTTGTGCCAATTTCTTCTGTATCCCAGTCATACATATATACACATTCTTTTTCTCATATTATCCTCAGTCTTGTTCTATCACAAGAGATTAGGCATAGTTCCCTGTGAAGTGGGACCTCGTCACTTTTTTTTCTTAATGTTCTTTTTTACACAGCATTCTGTTCTTGTTTTATTGTTGCAAATTTTCCTCTTATCTCTCTAATGCTATAAACTACCGTAAGTTTTCTCCCACTGCCTCCATCTGTCCCATGTTCCTCGTCTGTTATATTCACTCCCGTTGAAGGCTTTCTTGAACCGTCTGGTCATTCTTGGATGTCCATTACTATGACCAAAACGCTGACCAGCAGCTCTAGGTAAATAAGAGAGTATTCATTGGTTGACTCCATTATATTGGGGCAGACAGGGATCCACAAGGATTGGAATCTATAGGTCTTCTCTCTTGAGCTGAGTGACTTCCCAAAAGAGGAATTCTTCACTCTCTTGTGGGGGACAATATAAACCCGGCTGCCTAGGATTATGGGAACCTAGTGTGCGAAGGGGGCTATGGGAATCACCATTCTGTATGAAGACTGTCACTCAGTCTGCTTTTAAGTCACTTCACCACCCCACCTCCCTCTGTTGAGCCTGGTTTCCCAAAACTCAGAGTTTCCCTAGAGTTTCCCTAGAATATAGAGCAAAGTTGTGCTATATTCAGGTAGGGGATGGAGAGGCTGCAGGGAATCTGGGAGTCTTTCAATTGCTCCTTTTTTTTTTTCCCAGTCCGCTTCACACCTGACTTTTCATAGCTGGTGCCTTTCATGGCTTGGCCTTTTCTGCAATACGAATCAGCTTTCTTCTTACCAGCCATTCCCCATCAACCCTCTCTGGCGTTAAACTTCTGCTTTTTTTTTTTTTTTTTCCTGCTCTGCCAAGTCAATTACCGCTTGTCCATCTGTTTCCCATTTTGCAAAATAGTGTCAACATCACTTTCTCCTCTCACTCCTCCCTTGTTTTCTTGGGCTTTTTGACTTTCCACCATTTTTATTTTAGAGCAGTTTCATGAAGAAATAAAATGAATGCAAGCATTCATTTTATCATGTTTAACTGAAAGTAACAAATGTTTTATTTTTAGGTGTCTAATCTTAGCTGGACATATGTCCACTTAGCTATTTATGTACATATGAGAGTGTGTGTATCTACAGACAAGACAAAAATATATTCATAGCTTAGGTGAGAGAAGGACTATACTTTCCAGCTCCCCTTGCAGCCTGCTATGCCAGTATAATGCAAGTGGAAGTCATGTGTGCTCTTTTGAGCCATGGCATCAACATACTCTGTGCTTCTCTGCTCTTGGTATTTCCCACGGGCTAGAGTGTGGATATGGCAGCTTCAACTCTTGGATTCTGATTCAGACAGTCCTGGATAAAATATAGAAATCTTTTTTTTTAATTACCTAGAATTTTTCTGATACATTGCCAAGATTGTGAACCACTGACCTTGCCCCACTGACTATAAAACATTTTCTTTACATTCTCACCATTCTCCCATTCCTCTTTCATCTTCCTTGAGTCTCCTCATCCTCTTCTCAATCCCTTTGTTAAAAGTCCAACGTCAAATGCCAACATAGTGGACAACTGTTTGTCCTTCCAGAATCCATTCACTCTGATTTTCCTTTGGGGACCTATTTATCCTCTGCTCTCTGGCCATGTGATTCAGGCAAACCAGCCAGCTCCACAAAACCCCCAGCTCTATGGAGGGACACTTAACCACACAGCCCAAGCCAGGCCAGTCAGTGCATTCCAACCTCTTGACCATAGTGATGTGTTCAGGGGTGAACACATGATCCAAGTAAGTTCAGTGGGACCCCAGTCCTAGAAAAAGGAGCAGCTGTCTTTCTTCTGGGAATGCTGACCTAGTAGGAAATGTGCCTGAAGCTGCTGGTGCCTTTTTTGACACCAAGAAGGGAGTCCAAGCATGAAGTCCACACAGTAGGGAGAAGACAGGAGAGATGGAGCAAGACTAGTCTTTTTGGTTTTTTTGTTTGTTTGTTTCCTTTTTGGGCCACACCTGCAGCATATAGAAGTTCCCAGGCTAGGGGTCCAATCAGAGCTGCTGCTGAGGCCTACACCACACCCACAGCAACGCAAGATCCAAGATGCATCTGCAACCTAAACCACAGCTTGCAGCAACCCAGATCCTTAACCCACTGAGCAAGGTCAGGGCTCAAAACCACATCTTCAGGGAGACAATGTTAAGTTCCTAACCCACTGAGCTACAACAGGAACTCTTTTTTTTTTTTTCAAGGCTAGTTCTGATGACATCACTTGAGCCACTGCATGATGGCTTCATCCCTGAATCCCTAGACTCTCCAGCTACATAACTCAACACATTTCTTTTTTTAAGAAAGAAGCATCCTATTACATATATATATGTATATTATATATGTCTATGTTATTCATTGTATACATATTAGAATTATATCCTATTAAAATTATATGCACATATTTTAATACCTATGTAGAAATATACATACACAATTATAAAATTAACTATGAAGTTCAAAAGAGAATAGAAAGTGTCTAAGAAAATGAATGTGTAACATTTTAGAGATTCTTTCAAAGAGAATAATCATTACATCAGTGTATCTAACACATTATTCTCGTGTTTTAAACAGTATCTAGGGTAATTTTAGCTCTGAATTTTTATGAGGTTGATGCAAACAGACATTTGAGCAATTATGCAAATGTCTTTGTAAGAGTGTCAATAATTTTCTGGTTACAGTTCTAGATTTTTCTAGCATTTTCTCATGTAGAGTCTGACTCAGTTCTGCAGTTCACTACAGGGCAACTTAAAACAAAATGCGTAAAATATATAAGGTCTTCTGACCCAGGAGAGCAGCAGTACAGATTTTCTGAATTAAAGGTATCTGGTCAGCTTTACTTTGTTCATGACAAAGAACATGACTGGAAAGCACGTGTTTCTTATTGCTCTCAGGGAAATTAAAGTTGGCTTGATAGATTGAGCACGTCATCACTTTGCAATAATCTATATTCAAAGTGCATGGCCTAATTGCCACAGCACATGGGAGGACTTTCAAAGCCATTCACACCCTCCCCTCACACAGGGGACTCAGATCCTGTTTGGGTAGAGCCGGGGAGCCAGTTGTCCATGGCTGAAGAAAGATTGAGAGGAAAATGATATTTCATGAGATTACCTGAAATTCAAAATTCATTGTGCATAAAGTGATTTTGGAACACAGCCACCTTCATTCACATACACATTATCACCTATGGCTGCTTTTGCATTACATAGCAGAACTGAGTAGTTGTAGACAGAGACCAAATGCCTCTCGGTCTTTACATTTCCCAACCCCAGCTACAGAGAGTAGAAAGTCAATACTCACTTTCCAAGCCACATTTATAAGGGAAGGGGGGGAAAAAGTGACCTAGTATACTGACCAACAAAATGTCAAAGTTTGCAAGAGAGATTGTGGGGAAGATAGTGTAGGTCCTAATAAAGTAAAAGAAGAGAGCTGACTCCTCTGCTTCCTCCTGCCTTAAACATAGATGTGATGTCTGGAGCTATGGTGACATTTTTGTCACCATGATGAAATAAGCATGAGGTTGACCTCATTTCCATGCGCTATACTACTTTTTTGGTCAAAGAGCTAATGCTTTCTTGGATCTCTGGAGTTGGAACTGATTCAATGCAGTCTACAGTTTTTTTCTAACTGTAAGCCTCAACAATGGTCACTGGAGAAAGAATAACTTAGACAGATGCTTCCCATGAGGAACTTTCCTGTTTCTTTAGTAATTTGATTGTGGTCATGTAACGTAGCCTCCAGTTGAGGGGAGTTCAACTTTAGCTCAAGTTAAATCTGCCAAGGTACTTGGAGTGGGAAGGATATAAAAAGTTTAAGAAGCTGAGTTCCAAGGTTAAATGTGCTCATTTAACTGTGGCAAAGATGTAAAAGCATTAGTGACTTAGTTCTTACTACTCAGTGGATCTTCTGTAAAGGAGAGAAAATTTTATTATTCGTTTCCACTGAGCCACGATGGGAACTCCATCAATTCTCTTTTTTATTGTCTCATAAGTTACAATTTATATTATGAAAACGCTAGCAGAGTTATTCCACCTATAGTCCTTTTGGGAGCAAGCTATAAATAAACAAAATTTTATATGAAATAGATGTATGTAAGTTAGGAGTTCCCATTGTTCTCAGTGGAATCGAATCTGACTAGCATCCATAAGGATGAAGGTTCAATCTCTGGCCTTGCTCAGTGGCTTAAGGATCCAGCATTGCTGTGAGCTGTGCTATAGGTCACAGATGCAGCTTGGATCTGACATTGCTGTGGCTGTGGTGTAGGCTACAGCTCCAATTTGACCCCTAGCCTGGGAACTCCGTATGTTGCAGGGGCATCCCTAAAAAGACAAAGAAAAAAAAAAAAAAAAGAAGAAGAAAAGAAGTATATTTAAGATAAAAATATTTCACAAGTCAATATAAATACACAATATATTTATATATATAACAAGTACGAGGCAGAACAAAGTAAAGAATTTATAAAGCAAATGCTAAGTAAAGATTAGGGCATTTTCTAATATTTCAGACCTCTAAGTAGTTCTTGGGTTTCAAAAGTTCCAGGGTCTAGGTACTCAAGAAACTGAAGCTCAGAAAAGAGAATAACTCTTTACCAGGACTCAGATTCTTAGGGAATATTCGCTGTTGTTAGTTTTGAGGCCACTTGGATAATAGAAGGCATTAAGAGGAACACATGACAAAACCTCAATCAAATATATAGCAACTTTGGAGTTATCTGGTGACCTAGTGGTTAAGGATCTGGCCTTGTCATTGCTGTGGTGTGGGTTCAACCCCAGGCCAGGGAACTTCTGCATGCCAGAAAAAAAATATGTATATCACCCTTCCAGAGCCTTAAGTCCCTTCTTCATAATGAACTCTCAATAGCTGGGAAATTTCAGAGTGTTGTAGGTTATACAGCTAAATTGGAATTATTCATTTTCCAAAGACTGCTTTAAAAGCTGCTCTCTGGGAGTTCCCACTGTGGCACAACGGGATCAGTGGCATCTCTGGAGCGCCAGGATGCAGATTCAATTCCAGCCCAGCACAGTGGGTTTAGGATCTGGTGTTGCCGAAGCTACAGCATAGGTCCCAATTCGCAGCTCAGATCTATTCCCTGATCTAGGAATTCCACATTCCATGGAGCAACCAAAAAAAGAAAAAAGAAAAAAAAAAGGCATTCCTGCAGTGGCTCAGTGGGTTAAGAAACCAACTATTGACCATGAGGATGCGGGTTCGATCCCTGGCTTTGCTCAGTGGGTTAAGGATCCCGCATTTCCATGAGCTGTGGTGTAGGCTGTAGACATGCAGCTGGGATCCCACATTGCTGTGGCTGTGGTGTAGGCCAACATCTGCAGCTCCGATTCAACCCCTAGCCTGGAAATTTCCATATGCCACAGGTGCAGCCCTAAAGAAAGAAAAGAAAAAAGAAAAGAACTGCTCTCTGGAACATCAAAACACACACACACAAATAAACAAAAAACAACAACAAAAACAAAGCAAATAACCTTCCTGCCACCCCTCCTACAGGTAGAGGTAGCCTCTTGCTCTGTCCTCCCACCTAGGGTGGCCAGTTGCATCACTTTGCAAGACTGAGGGGTTCCTGGGACAGGAACTTTCACTGCTAAAACCAGGAAAGTCTTGGGCAAACTGTGACAAGCTGGCCACCCTACCCTGACACCTCTGAGAGTCCCCTTCGTGCTCAGCTAGGTCTTCCTTAGCCTTGCAAGCCCAAGTTGGTTCCATTTCCTCCCAGATCCTTTAGCCAGAATGCCTCCCTCTGCATGGCCAAAGCTCTGGGCTGGGGCTGCTCTTATGACATCTGCTTCCCTCTCTCTCTGACCAGGGAGAGCAGAACACATTTCTTGTGCCCTCCCTCATAGGAGAGCGCAGAACACATTTCTTGTGCCTTAGTTCTTTTCCCTGAGTCAGTGCCTGATCAAAATTGTCTAATTGCTTTGGGAAGATGTTCAGAACTGGGCCCTATGCATCTTCCTCCACACTGCACCCCAACTTCTTGCGTTTACTGGCAGAAATGCACCTTGCAGTCTGGGCCTTGGCCTTTCCACCAAAATCTTTGAATTGCCCGGAGATGCAGGAAATTCCAGCTGACTCTAGTAACCACAAAGCTGAAAGCAATTCTTTAGTGGACTCTTGCCAAATAATTCTGGCAGAGAATAACCCTGATGGAACTCAGTGAATTAGCAGAAAACACATTACATACCCCAGATAGAGGATCAGACTAAATTCACTACCTCCCTCTGTTTCACAAAAACTAGAGCCCAGAGCAAAGAGAAATCACAGACAGGATGGAAGAAAAAAATTCTCTTTTGAAATAATGGCCCCGGGGCAGTTTCTAAGCCTATCAAGATGCGGAAAGGAAAATATTATCTGCAATAAAGTCAGGTCAAGAGGATGTGGTAACAGCTTCAGAGCAATCCAAAAGTTCAATATCAACAGCTCCTTATGAAAAAGGATCTCTCTGGACACAAATGACCGCTCGGGCAGTCATTGCTTTGCATAGGCTTTTCATAGGTTCTTGTCATTGAAACATCTAAACTCAGCAACTGTAGCCAAATTATCCTGATGGTTTGTTTCACAGAACTCTCAGCAATAACTGTGTAAATACATCGTTCTGATGGTCAGGTTGCCAGTGCAGATTTAAACATCATCTTACCCCTCTGTTTTTACTTGACTGTTTGATCTTTGGGCTAGTTGCTAATATCATCTGTCAAGTTGGCATGTTATTAGGGGAAAAATGGGCTTTCAGGATCTCTCATACTTTCAGATAAGATTTTCAGCTGTCTAGATGTCTAGGTAAGGCGGTAATCACACCTTCATATCATCAGGAACGAGCCAAGGAGAGGACAGACGTTCCTTCAGTGGGGCACCATTTATTTTTTGTTTGTTTGTTTGTTTGTTTATTTTGGCTACGCCTGGGGCATAAGGAAGTTCCCAGGCTGGGGATCAAACCTGAGACACAGCTTCAACCTACACCACAGCTGTGGCAATGCTGGATCTTTAACCCACTGTGCCACAGCAGGAACTCCAATAAGGCACTATTTCTTTCTTTCCCTTTTTTTTTTTTTGGTCTTTTTAGGGCCGTACCTGCAGCATATGCAGGTTCCCAGCTAGGGGTCCAATCAGAGCTGTAGCTGCCAGCCTACGCCACAGCCACAGCAATGCCAGATCCGAGCTGCGTCTGTGACCTGTACCACAGCTCACGGCAACGCCGGATCCTTAACCCACTGAGCAAGGCCAGGGATCAAATCCGCATCCTCATGGATACTAGTCGGATTCATTTCCTCCGTGGCAATGAGAACTCCAGGAGCACCATTTCTGAGATAAGATTTCACTCTGGCAGCACTGGATGTGGTCCTGTCACCTGTCACTAACATGAAAACCTCCAGAACAAGGACACACCATGGAAAGGAATATGAACAGTCCCTTAGTGTAAAATGTCCACGCAGCCCCCTTGCTTTCTTTTCTTTCTTTCTTTTTTTTTTTTTTGTCTTTTTGCCTTTATCTAGAGCTGCACCCGCGGCATGTGCAGGTTCCCAGGCTAGGGGTCTAACAGGAGCTGTAGACGCCAGCCTTCGCCACAGCCACAGTAACACGGGATCCGAGCCGCGTCTGCGACCTACACCACAGCTCGTGGCAACGCCGGATCCTTAACCCACTGAGCAAGGCCAGGGATCGAACCCGCAACCTCATGGTTCTTGGTCGGATCCGTTAACCACTGAGCCACAAAGGGAACTCCCGCCCCCCCCCACTTGCTTTCTTATTAACTCTTCCCTACTTTCATGGTCCTTGACCTGACCTCTGAAAGCACGTTTCTTAGTTGCTTTTTGCAATTCAACTTGCCCTCTTGCTTCCTTTAAACTTTTCTTTTCCCTAAATTATGGACAGAGTAGAAGCCAAAGCTTTTTTTTTCTTTTTTTTTTGGGGGGGGTGTCGTGCCCACAGCATGTGGAAGTTTCCAAGCCAGTGACTGAACCTGTGCCATAGGAGCGACCCAAGTCACTGCAGTGACAATGCCAGATCCTTAACCTGCTGAGCCACGGGGGGACTCCTAAAAGCCAATGTTCTGAAAAAACCTGAACAACAAAAGCAGACGGGAAAGGGGAGCTATGTGGGTGGACATACGATCAAGATTTTCCCTGGTTGGGAGGGTCACCCCTCCCATGCAGGATTTTTTTCTTTTTGTTTTTTTAGGGCTGCACCTGCTGCATATGGAAGTTCCAGGGCTAGGGGTCGAATCCGAGCTGCAGCTGCCAGCCTAAGCCACAGCTACAGCCACAGCAACGCGGGATACAAGCCGTGTCTGTGACTTATACTACACAGCTCATGGCAACGCTGGATCCTTAACCCACTGAACAAGGCTAGGGATGGAACCTGCATCCTCATGGATACTAGTCGGATTCATTACCACTGAGCCACAAAAGGAACTCCCGAGCCCCCGGTTCTTATGGGACAAAAACACCAATCCATAGGGCTATTTTAAGAGCTAAATGCCATAACGCACACAAAGTACTTAGCCCTGAATCTGGCACACTGGAGGTGGTCAATAAATATTGATTATCATTATATGATGATATTTACTTAGTCTTTAGCTACAGTGTAAATAAAATGCTGGGAAAAAATTAAGTCATGGCAGTTCTCTTGTGGCGCAGTGGGTTAAGGATCCAGTGTTGTCTGCAGGGGCTCAGGTCATTGTTGTGGCATGGATTCAGTCCCTGGCACGGAAATTTCTGCATGCCATGGGCAAACCCAAAAAACCCAGAAACTCCCCCAAACCAGCCTGTTCTTTATCTAACAAAACACTTTAAAAGAAGTATTGAAAACACCTTTTTTTTTTTGGCTTTTTGTTTTCTGAGGGCCGCACTTGCAGCATATGGAAGTTCCCAGGCTAGGGGGTCTAATCAGAGCTGTAGCCGCCGGCCTACACCACAGCCACAGCAACACTATATCCGAGCCGCATCTGCGACCTATACCACAGCTCACGGAAATGCTGGATCCTTAACCCACTGAGCAAGGCCAGGGATCGAACCTGCAACCTCATGGTTCCCAGTCGGATTCATTTCCCCTGCGCCATGACGGGAACACCTGAAAACACTTATTTTGATAGTGAACCCAGAAACACCAACAGGTTTCAAAAATCAAGGCATAAACTTTGTCATCCAAAGTTCCTGTTGTGGCTCAGTGGTTAATGAACCCGACTAGGAGGTTGCGGGTTCAATCCCTGGCCTTGCTCAGTGGGTTAAGGATCCGGCGTTGCCGTAAGCTGTGGTGTAGGTTACAGATGCAGCTCGGATCCCGCGTTGCTGTGGCTGTGGCGAAGGCCGGTGGCTACAGCTCCTGTTAGACCCCTAGCCTGGGAACCTCCATATGCTGTGGGGACAGCCCTAAAAAGATGACAAAAAGAAAGGGGGGGGGCATTTAGTTTTAACTTCTTCCTTTATTTTGGAAAGTGTCTGAGTGGCCTGAATTTATAAAACGTCTTTCTTAAAAAATAATTCACATACCTAAAACTCACTCCTAAGTGTAGAGTTTAGCGTTTTTTCGAATATTCACAGAGTTGTGCTATGGTCATCATAATCCAACTTTGGAACATTGTCATCATCACAAAAGAAACCCAGTACTCACTGCAGGGAATCTGCAGATTTTTTGACCGGTGTTTGAATATCTCTGGATTTGAAAGGTTTCACACCAACTCCAACCGCATGAGATGACAGCAACTTCCTGACTTCTTTCCTCTTTCCGTCCTCTGCTCTTGCTTCATCCTGCACACCTGCACTTTTCTGTCAGCCCAGCCCCCGCGTTCTGCTTTGTCTTTTATTCCATCAAGTGGATTTAAAGGGCTGACTCTTCAGTACGAGAATTCGCAGTGCTCACGGTTTCGCTGCAATTTCCTTGTTTGCGTTCACTCTCAAGTCCAAGTTAATTCAGCCTTGTCAAGGTGTGGGAAAAGGAAAACCATTCCATCCAGGGTGAAACATCACACCCGCGCATTTATAACTTGGGCGTAAAACACATTTATTGGTCAAAACTTTACAAACAGAGAGCTTTTTTAAAAAGCACACAGCCACACATACAATATAGAAAACATAAAAATTCACCATCTCCTATAAAGAGTTTAACACGTAACAAACGGTTATTCCTTAGTTTTGAATGATATAAAGGAGGAAGGCTCTTGAATTTTCTCCTATTTTTACTTAGAGATTTAAGTTATGTCCTTAGAAACACCATGACTAAAGACTACTGTGATGCTGGAGAAATTTCAGTTGTAATTTGTGTTTGAAAAATAACAAGAAAGTAAGATAATCATTTGAACTCACTGCATGTCTTGAAGAACACGAGTGAGGAGGGCACAGGAAAAGGAAAAGTCACCAGATAAATCTCCAGCCAGATGTCATTACCATAGCAGAAAAAAAGGCCAGGCAGAGACCACAGAGACAGAGCCAGAAGAAATCCTGGAGATGAGCCCCTGAGCCCAGGTCACCCGGCCAGTTAGGGGAAGTCCAGAGGCTGAAGGATGATTTGAACACAGAAGCCTGAGGAGTAGAAAAGACTGGAGTTTTCTCTGGTTGTGTCAACATGACTGCACCCCCATAAAAGGGGGTTTAAAATTCACCCAGGGGAGTTCCTGTCATGGCTCAGCAGTAATGAATCCAATTATTATCCATGAGGATGTGGGTTCGATCCCTGGTCTCGTTCAGTGGGTTAAGGATCCAGCTTTGCCACGAGCTGTAGTGTATGTTGCAGATGCAGCTCGGATCCAGCATTGCTGTGCCTACAGCGTAGGCAAGCAGCTGAAGCTCCAATTAGTTCCCTAGCCTGGGAACTTCCATATGCCGTGGGTGTGGCCCTAAAAAGACCAACAACAACAACAAAAAAAGAGGAAATCCAACCAGGCTCCAAATTGGTCTGTGAATGGAATAGGAGAGAAACACACATTCCTTGGGAATAAAACAAAGGGCAGATTTATCTTTATTCTCAAAAGGGCCTAAGATCCTTCTTAACCAGAATCTAAGAGCTATTTTAAAAAGTTTTAAAAAGCAGCTATGACAGTGCAACTGGATAAGCCTGAATCCAGAATGGCTCTGGGCTTGAGGCTGCTTGCACCTTTGCGTGAGTAATAGGCTTACTTTGGTGGCATTACGGACGGCAACACAGCTGAGAGGAAAGGGTCTGTCACTCACTCCAGACAGCAAGCACCTTGCCCCACCCTGCTGCTCTGATATATACGGCTCCAGTGGCTAAGCTTGTTGTTGGAAACTTGGACTTTGCCCAGGATGCATCACCAAAATAGCTCTTGCAGAAGGGAAAAATCAACAATGCCGTGTACTGGTCTCCAGAAAGAAAAATGTCCTCAATCCCAATAAGACACCGTTTGCTGCAGTTGTTAAATCCCTTGCTTTAAGTGTACTTTTTTATTGTACTCTATTTTTTGATACTTTTGTTTTATAGGAGGATTGTTGGGTTGATTAATCAACAGTCATCGGATAGCAGGACCTCCTGTTTAATCTAGAACGTGGAGTCAGTTCCAGTCCATATTAAACCTCACTGGGGTTCAATTGCTTCATCAGCAGAGGGAACGTGAGACAGGCTATGACATTCCTTCGAACTCTCAAATTTGTCTTCCATGGCACGGTCCATCAAACTCCCAGGTTAGTGCCACAAGCATTCACAGAGAGACAAGTGAAAGTCGGGGCCAGGATCAAAACTCACACAAGAGTGATTCTGCTGGGAGGTACTCATCATCCCATGACTTATCTACAGATTGAGATCAACTTTCTTCTTACATAAGATAGTAAGGCACCAAGCTGAAGGTGTTTGGGAAGGATTCATTAAAATAACTAAAATACAAGGCATCAGAGAAATCCCTTTGTTTCCAACATCAAGAACTGCCTCTGTGTTTGCCATCCTAGAGAAACGGGAGTGATTAGTTGGTTGTTTTCAAGTTGCCTGGTTTGTCTCCTCTAAAAAAGATATTCAAATTTCTACTTGAAGGAACTCTCCCAGCCCCACAGTCAGACATCTGATCACTTAGTTTAAAAAAAGAAAAATGCAAATGTGAAAACTAGCAACCTTGGGCTGTTGGGAAAAACCAACCAAATGACAAATCCCATCAATACTGTCTCTTGTTTCAGAGGAAAAGAAGACAGAGGTAACACACCCCAAACTTATTCAGATTTATCACAAACTCAGCGATCTGCACCGGTGAGGCAGTTTGCAAGAGATATAAAGGTAGGGAAGGAAGTAAGGACACTGAATCCAGACTCCACTTCCTAAGCTTCCCAGGACAGAAGTGTAACTTGTGGCAAGTAGGGGTTTTACGCTTAAACACTAGGCTCACAACAAAGGCATAGATGTCCCTAAAGTAGACAGACTTTGTTTTCACAGTCACGGTGAAGAGTTTGTATAAATCACGAAACATCCCTTGTCCTGGTTCCCCTTGGGTCAGAGCAAAACTGGCTGGCTTTCCCAAGCACCAAAGCTGCAGCCTTCCTTGTGAGTGTAATAGACCTGGCAGGGCAGAGACAATTCCAGTATTTCTAGCTGCAAGACAAAGGAAATGACTCAGCCTGCACCCAGTGTGCAAAGGAAACACAGGAGAAAGAAATGTCTAAATACAACAGCATAAATGCACATTTTCTCAGACCCGGTTTCTCTTCCAGTGTTCTGAGGTTATTTTTGTTGTTTTGGTGTCATCGTTTCACTGTTTCAATTTTATATGCAATCACAGATTAGATGAGAACCTTTAAAATTGAGATCTCCATCAAAATATACTAGTAAATGCAATATATGACTCACATTTCTGTTGCAGCAAAAATTCAAAATATTCATTTGCAATCTATAGGGCTCTATGGAACTGATGCTTTGAGTTTACGAAAAGACTTCTGGCCTGGCTAGATTAAGACCTTTGGAGACCCCAAGAAAGGAAGAGGTAAACTCCCTAATACATACTTAAAAATAAGATTTTGTGCAGGCCAAGAATTAAAGTTGCTGATGTCTAGATTTTTTAACGGCAAAATTCTAGAGAAATTCATCAGAGCAGAACTTTTCCCATTTTTCAGTGCCTCTGCTTTACCCAAATGGGCTTTAACTGTTTTCTAGATAATGCAGTGGAAGTTAGTGGTCAGTTGGGCCCTGACACTATTGAGTGTGAGATTAAAATTCATATCTTTGTAAAACTGCAAAAAGATGGTGTCATGAGATTTTTCATAAACTTCTCCAAAGGAATGAAAATCACGGGTTTTATAATAATATAAAGGCCTTTAGTTGCTGTGGTTATCTGAGCCTCACAGTCTTCTGAAATCCTGACTTGTGACCGGCTAGGCTGTAATTTTATGTAAATGGAGTTCCTTTTACATTTGTTTGGTATTGAGTAATACCCCAAAGGATTCAGAGTCAAATTATCCAGGTCTTTTAAAATGTGTCCTATTTCCTGCTTTGACCAAAAAAAAAAAAAAACTGATCTAATTTTAAGGCCATGGGTCAATGGACTCCTGGACTGCTCTACCATATGAAGCCAAAGGGATGCTGTTCAAAAAGTCCTATAGAGAACAATTCAGAAGGTTCACTTTTTTGTGTGTGAAATTCTTCTCTACTCAGCATGAGTGTGTTTTATGTTGCTAAACCCTATTTGGGCTCTAGCCCATGGCTTGATGTTTTAAAAATCAGGAGCTTTAACACATATTACCAATGAGTTATAACCACTCAATGAAGTTGCCCCCGGATACAGAGAATGGAGGAGGTGAGAGGTAGCAGGCAGCAGTGGAGATCACCGGGGAGCTAGACATTCTCTCACTTATTGAATAATTACCTAGGGCTTACAGACTGATTCTCAGCAACCTCCTTCTGATTTGCTCCTGACCAACCAGCCTGCAGGATTGTCAATTACTGGCATGGCACAATCACACCTAGCAAATTCTCTCCTTTCTAAAATTAGGGTCTTTTCTTAGAATCAGTGGCATCCTATAGCATAGCTTTAAAGACGCATCACCTTCTGGCATGGTTTGTGTGTTCACCTAGGAATACATTCACGAAACAAGGACTTATTTCATGCCTACCAAGTGTCAGGAGCTGACCCAGGCCTTGAGGGACATCAGGGAACAGAAGGGAAGGCGCTCACTCTCTCGGACCTGACCTTCTGGTTCCCAGGAGAATCACGTAACCTGTGTCAACAATGAACCAGTCGAATCTCACTAGAGAGGGAGGGCACTTTCTTTCAGAGCTCGTCTTACAGGAAGAGGCCTTAAGGGAAGAAAATTAAAACCATGTCTACTGCCGTGAAAATCTTTTCGAATTTCAAAAGTCTTAAAACATGTCAAAAGCATGTCTTCCAAAACTTTCCTTGCCTGTAGTAAATGAACATATTTTTAAGAAAATGACAAGGATGAATATTTCTAAATATGATTAGAAGAGAGAAGATACGCTCTTCTCCACATAGGTTTCCATATGGTGGATTCATTCCATTTCCAAAATGGCAAAAAAAAAAAAAAGTTCTGCAATATTGTGTAAAAACGCATTGGTTGATATGACCTAAAGGATCAAATTATCTAAGTCTTAAAAGTAACATTACTGGCTAACAAATGGTCTGTTCAAGCAGAAAAAAAAAAAAAGATTCCTCTAGCTCTACATGGCAAATTACTTTACACAGTCTCATAAATGTTCCAGCTGTGCTAAACAACAGCTGTTGCACTCAGCAAAACCACATTAAATTATTGTGATATTTAGTAAGAGTCTAATTCTTTTTCAAAGCCGTCATTTTTTACAGCACATGTATAATTATAAACCTTTTCTTAACTTGTAAAACAAGTTTTACCTTCCTCCATAAAGAAGACTTTTAAAAGGCTGTAATCATCTCCAACTTTACCATACAGTCACCCACTGGATTTTTAGTTACCGCACACAAAAGTCAACATCTGTCACCATACAAAATACCTCTCAGTTACAAATTTGATTTCACAGTCAAAGAAAAAAATTAACTTATTTAAATTATCTGTTCTGTCAACGGGATGTTCTCTCGCCCTCTTGTATGCTTCTAAGAGGATGGTTATCTAAAAGTGAGAGTTTCATGCTCTGCAATACCATACTTCCCTTTGTGCTCCTCAAATAATTTCCTTAGCTCCTCCATGTAGGTCTGATGCAACTCTTCAATCTGCTCTGGGGTTGGGTGCAGGGTCTGAGAAACACGGATGGGGCGGCCCACTGCAAAAAAACAGAGAATACGATCATGCAAAAGAAACCAAAGCCACCCCACCACAGCCTCCTGTCTCTAATGGACAGCCCTGGAAAGATCTGCCAATCAGAATCCGTCAGGTCTGCCAGCGCCCATCCCTTTTTCATGTTACTGGCTGCCCGCAGTGGTCACACCACCCCTTCTGATAACAAATAAAGAGCCTTCCTTCTCGGCAGACACTGGATCTTCAGGACCCTGGTGGTTTCAGCTTTGAGTCAAATGAACTACTGTGCTGACTGCAGCTGTGAGAGGACAGAGCTGTGTGTGTGCGTGTCACCAGCTCGCGCACTCCACTGCGGCTGACAGCCAGACCACAGTGCCCTATTATCACTACCCGGGAAATCTTGAATCATGAGATCCTGGCTCTTTGTAATGTCGTCCTAAAAAAAATGAAAAGAATACGTATCCTCACTGCTAAGTATCTGTACTAGAAAACACACTTAATCTACAAGGAGTCCACTGTTTGTAATAGTGGAAAACAAAACCGACCAAAAGTCTCAATAGAAAGATTATTAAGTGAACCACAGAGCATTCATTCAATGCAATCCTTGGCAACAAATTTTTTTTTTTAAATAATAGTTTTTAACTATGTGTGGTGACACATAAAATAGACTTATGGTGGTGATCATTTTACCATATGTACAAATATTAAATCAACACAACACTAATCTGCTACATGCAATTTTATCTCAGCTTAAAAAATGAAATATAGATATGTGTGCACATACATAGATGGCTAAAATGTAGTAGGTAGGGGAAAAGTTGTAAAATAATATCGTATGAGCTATTTATTTTAGAAAAATTTCCATTTCTAGGTGCATTATAAGCTTTTGGTGTATCAAGAAAGTCTGCCAAGGGAGTTCCCGTCATGGCGCAGTGGAAACGAATCTGGCTAGGAACCATGAGGTTGCAGGTTCGATCCCTGGCCTTGCTCAGTGGGTTCAGGATCCGGCATTGCCATGAAATGTGGTGTAGGTTGCAGACACAGCTCGGATCCTGTGTTGCTGTGGCTGTGGTGTGGGCCAGCAGCTGTAGCTCCGATTAGACCCCTAGCCTGGGAACCTCCACATGCCATGAGTGCAGCCCTAAAAATGACAAAAGAAAAAAAAAAAGTCTGCCAAGAAAGACTGACAACCATTACCTGTTACCTCGAGGGAGGAAGGGAGAAAGAAATGGGGGAACTTAGATTTTATCTGCATTGTATGAATTTTCTATAAAGAGAAGACTTAGTGTTGCCTGTATAATTAACAATGAAGCAATTTTTTAAAACCTAGACACTTCTACATGTATTTTAAGGCATTTACATAATAAATAACTTTTAGTTCACTTGTTTCAGATTTTAAAAGACTAGGTACAGTGGCTCCAGCATCTGCTCTCCTGGGTCCTCTCTGCTATTCATTGCTTCCTCTGCTCGGCTGATGCTGCTACTGATGCCAGGAGGTGAACAGGTACATGATGTTCAGTGACCCTCTGGGCATCAAAATGGTTCTTATTACCTTTGATGAGCTTGGGCATGAGATCCAGTGGGGCTGCAGGGAACATAACTGGCTACGCTGGGACTCCCCATGCTACATCCAAAGCCCAATCCATGCCAATAACAAAAAGGTGGTTACTTAAGAGGAAACCAGAGAAGGAAGGAAGTGATAAATAACAACAGCAGAAGGAAGTGTGACAACAGAATGGGAAGTAAGGGAGCACAGACAAAGGAGTGATATACACACATAAAATACACACACACACATCATAAGATTATATTTCGAGAAGACATATATCTATATCTAAATACATAACGTTATGCATAATCTAGGATATATATCTCCTCATCGCAACATTAATATTCTCAAATTCCTAAGTTTTTAACCAGATTTAGCCTCAAGAAGCTTATGTACAGTTTTCCTTGATAGCCTGGACATCAAACTTAGATATAGGTGACATGCGTCCTTTGTAATTCAGCATAATCATCTTGCTGTCAGTTGTGGTGGAAATACAGGCTGAGAGAGGCCGATGTGATGGGGGCTGCTGTTGCACAAGAAGCACGGGGCTAGACCGACCAGACCCAGTGCTAACACGCCAGCAGGTATCCCAAGCTAGGAACTAACTTCCTCTCTGGCCTTAATTTTCACCTGTACAGGATAAAGGCATAGATGAGCCTGAAGCTTCCTTCCAGCTCTGAACTTCATTGTTGTTTGAAGGGGAAAAAAAAAGCCTAGAAATTTACATGCAAATTTTATTGCAAATCTGATATTACAGAAATAGCTTCTGTTTTCTTCGTGAAATTCTCCCAAGGAGAGGTCAAGAACAGCTATCCTGGGTGGGAGCCAGGACTTACAAAGAGATTAACAGCAGTCTAAGAAGACGAAGTACATTGTCTCTGGCTTACTTCAGTTAGGATTTGTGAATTCTGATTTTTGTTTTGTTTTGTTTTGTTTTGTTTTAATGGCCACACCTGCGCCCTATGGAAGTTCCCCGGCCAGGGACTGAATTGAGCCACAGCTGTGACCTACTCCATACCTGCAGCAGCACAGGATCCTTTAAACAACTGCACGGGGCCAGGGATCGAATCGTGCCTCCGTAGCAGCCTGAGCTGCTACAGTTGGATTCGTAACCCACTGTGCCACAGCAGGAGCTCCAGTTCTGAATTATTGAGGTCTTATTTCCTATGAGCTCTCCTATGGTCAATTTCAATCCTGTTGCTTTCCTGTTGATGGTTTTTATTATATTTCAGAGAGTTCTTCCAGAGAGCTCAAACATACTTACATATATTGAATTTATCACAAGACTTCTCCCTTTATTAATTTATTTTCTTGTCTTTTGTCTTTTTTTAGGGCCACACCCATATGGAGGTTCCCAGGCTAGGGGTCTAATCGGAGCTACAGCTGCTGGCCTACACCACAGCAACGCAGGATCCAAGCCACATCTGCAACCTACACCACAGCTCACAGCAGCTCCTGATCCTTGACCCACTGAGCGAGGCCAGGGATCGAACCTGCATCCTCATGGTTCCCAGTCGGATTAGTTTCCACTATGCTGTGACAGGAACTTCAAGCTTTTAAACTGTGAGAAAGAATTGTCTTTTGCTTACTTACATGTAGGGAAACCAAGACACGCTGAAAGTTTCTAAAATACATGCACACACACACACACACACAGAGGAAATTAAAGATTTAAACCCAGCACTCCTTCCCCTCATTAATAAATGAACACCAAACTGGAGTTCCCATTGTGGTCCAGCAGTAACAAAGCCAACTAGTATCCATGAGGTTGCAGGTTTGATCCCTGGCCTCGCTCAGTGGGTTATGGATCCAGCGTTGCCATGAGCTGTGGTGTAGGTCGCAGATGCTGCTCGGATCCCACGTTGCTGTGGCTGTGGGGCAGACCTGAGCCTGGGAACTTCCATATGCCACAGGTGCAGCCCTAAAAAGAAAAATAAAGTAAAATGAAATAAATGAACCCCCAACTGGATTAGAAATTAAGAAGCCTTCCTCAATTACTTTTTAGGGATAAAGACAGAGGTAACAAAACAAAAACTTGCAAATCTGAGAAGAGTCTCCAGAGCCCTAGAAGATCAGGATTCCTTCTCTCCACAACAAGAGTTTTTACTACTCCGAAGAAGAAAGCTGTTTTTAACATAAGACCAAGTCGCGGAGTTCCCATTGTGTTTCAGTGGTTAACGAATCTGACTAGAAACCATGAGGTTGCGGGTTCGATCCCTGGCCTTGCTCAGTGGGTTAAGGATCCGGCGTTGCTGTGGCTGTGGCGAAGGCCGGCAGCTACAGCTCCCGTTAGACCCCTAGCCTGGGAACCTCCATATGCCGCGGGTGCGGCCCAAATAAGGCAAAAAGACAAAAAAAAAAAAAAAAGACTAAGTCGCAAACTGCAGCATGACTGCCTTTTATAACGCAAAGGAAAAAACAGCTGCATCAGGCTGCTCTTGGAGGTAGAACTCCTTGCCTTGGAAAGATCAGCTACCACCTACTTGCGGTGGAGTCGGGAATCTTAGCTCTTGTCCATGTTTCAGTGCTTTTTATATCTGGCGTGCTCCTTTGTTCCATCCAGCAATTCATTCAAGAGGAGTGAGGTCACTATGGCCTTACACAACTCTATTTTGCAGTGCTGTGCTGTGTTTACCTACGAGGAAGAATGAGCATCTCTGGGAACTACTGTATTTCCAGCCGGAGAACAGCTCAGAGATGGGCATTATTTTCTTCTCGTGGAGGCAAGGAGTAGATCTTTCACAATAAGAGGTCTTTGTTCTAGTTTTCTGTAACCATGAAAAGTCTGCAGAGTTTCTCTAACGATCTCACACAGAACTTACTCTTTCTCTGGATCCTACACGGCTGTACACTAGAGATACCAGGCAGAAAGCTGGGCAGAGGGGCGCTGTGAAGAGTCAAGACCTGGGTTCAAGGGCAACCTCTGGCTTATGGTGGAGTCTCAGAAGATGCCCAATGTAGGCATGTGTGTATAGGTACGTGTGTTTATGTCTGTATGTATGGGTGCACGCACTCACACATACACACACTTTCATGAATATTTACCGAGCACTTAATAACCACACTTAAGTGTGGTATTATACTGGACACCACACTAAAACCCCCTTAATATTATTATCTCCTTTAATCTCTACTTTACAATTAAAATTTAAATTAGGTTCCCCTTGCTTCCTTTCTCTTTCAGAAAAATCCCTTAGCCTGCTTTTCCCCCATCAGGAATAGAATGATTTGAAACAAAATGGACTACTTTTGTCCTCAAGTGGTTCCAAACCAGTTTTATTTAAAGAAGGTACATTCCCTTCTCTAACTTTTTTATAAATTCCAGAGTTCCGACTGCAGCTCAACAGTTATGAACCTGACTAATATCTGTGAGGATGTGGGTTCAATCCCTGACTTTGCTCAGTGGATTAAGGATCCTGTGTTGCCACAGGCTGTGGTGTAGGTCACAGATGTGGCTCGGATCCCATGTTGCTTTGGCTGTGGTGTAGGCTAGCCACTGCAGCTCTGATTTGATCCCTAGCCTGAGGAACTTGCATATGCCACAGGTGCAGCCCTAAGAAGAAAAAAAAATTCAAACCTATAGAAAAAATAATGCAATAAGTACTTGCATGCCCTTCCCTTAGACTCACCAATTTTATTTTATTTATTTATTTGCTTTTTAGGGCTGCATCCACGGCATATGGAGGTTTCCAGGCTAGGGGTTGAATTGGAGCCTCAGCTGCCTGCCTACACCACAACCACAGCAACACCAGATCCAAGCCATGTCTGCAACCTACACCACAGCTCATGGCAACGCCAGACCGTTAACCCACTAAGCAAGGCCAGGGATCAAACCCGAAATGTCATGGTTCCTAGTTGGATTCGTTAACCGCTGCGCCACGACAGGAACTCCCTTTTTTTTTTTTTTTTGCTTGACTCATCAATTTTGCACACAAATACACACATACAACATGTATATGGATAATACAAGTGTAGTATTATTATTATTTTATTTTATTTTTTTGCTTTTTAGGGCCACATCCGTGGCATATGGAAATTCCCAGGCTAGGGGTAGAACTGGAGGTACACCTGCAGGCCTAGGCCACAGCCACAGCCACACAGGATCCGAGCTACATCTGTGACCTACGCCACAGCTCAACGGCAATGCCAGATCCCTGACCCACTCACCGAATGAGGCCAGGGACTGAACCTGCATTCTCACGGATACTAGTGAGATTCATTTCTACTGTGCCACAACAGGAACTCTGTATTATTTTTATAGAACCATTTGAAAGCAGACATCATTGATTTGATCATGTTCTCATCCCTAAATATTTTAGCATGTATACCTAAGAACAAAAACCCTGTCCTATATAACACACCACCATAGTCACTTCCAAGGAGTTTTAACCTCTACGCAACATTATTTTGTACTTAATCTACATTCAAACTTAATCAGCTGTCTCAATGATATCTTTATGGTTATTTCCCGCCAATCCACCACAGCTGTTTTTTTTAATTTAATTTTTTTCTTGGTCTTTTTAAGGCCACACCCACAGCACATGGAGTTTCCCAAGCTAGGGGTCCAACTGGAGCCATAGAAGCCGGGCTACACCACAGCCACAGCAACGTGGGATCCAAGCCCCATCTGCAAACTACACCACTGCTCACAGCAATGGTGGATCCTTAACCCACTGAGCAAGGCCAGGGATCAGACCCCCATCCTTATGGATACTAGTCAGGTTCATTAACCACTGAGCCACAATGGGAACTCCTTAAAAATTTAAAAAAAAAATTATTTTTATGGCCCCACCCATGGCATATGGAAGTTCCTAGGCCAGGGATCAAATCCAAGATGCAGCTGCAACCTACACCACAGCTGCAGCAACTGCAGATCCTTAACGCACTGTGCTGGGCAGGGACTGAACCTGTGTCTCTGCACTGACCCAAGCTGCCTTCTGTCAGATTCTTAATCCACTGCACCACAGCAGAAACTCCAGGTACTCTCTCCTTTTGATCTTTGATGACATTGATCTTTTTGAAGAATCCAGGCCATGAGCTTTCTACAGTGTCACTCAACCAGAATTTGTCTGATTATTTCCTCATGATTTGATCCAGATTAACGTTTTGGCAAGAATGTGTATGAAGAAAAATCCAAATACTATTGGAAATCCCTTAACAACCTGCTCAGGAAGCCTTCTGCTCTGTTTACCAGCCCACACTCGCCTAGCACCTGGGAGATACAGACGACTTTCCCACGTATTGTGTCATCTAAGCCCCAGGATCACCCTGAGAAGATAGGACAGTTTGAACAGTATCCTCTTGAAGTTGTAAAATCTGAGGCTCAGAAAATAAATGAAGCATTCGAAATTACCCCAAAACCACACCACTTCCTTCTGTATATCTGGTTAGTATGTAATAAACGTCTTAATGTCAGTATTGATTTCTGTGCACAGCTGATACATGAATATTAGCGGCAACCTTCATGTCAGGTCTTACAGGGATTGTTTGCATTTTTTCAATGTTGCCATAAGAATAAAAGTGAAACAAACACTTCTGTCACATCCATAATCAAAAGATAAGCTCAGACTATTCACAAGCAGCCAAGATATGGAAGCCTCCTAAATGTCCACTGATAGATGAATGGATTAAGATGTGGTACATATACACAGTGGGATACTACTCAGCCATAAAAAAGAACAAAATAATGCTATTTGTAGCAACATGGATGCAACTAGAGATTCTCATACTAGGTGAAGTCAGTCAGAAAGAGAAAGATAAATACCATATGATATCATTTATATGTGGAATCTAAAATACGGCACAAATGAGCGTAACTCGAGTTGCACATTTGGTTAGTACACAGTACTTAAAAATATGGCACAAATAAAACCATCTATAAAACCAAAACAGACTCATGGACATAGAGAACAGACTTGTGGTTGCCAGTGGGTGTGGGGGAGGAAGTGGGATGGACTGGGAGTTTGGGGTTGGTTGATGCAAACTATTATACTTAGAATGGATAAGCAATGAGGTCCTGTTGTATAGCACAGGGAACTATATCCAGTTGCTTGGGATTGATCATGATGGAAGATAAAATTGGATGCTATCTTTAGTTCTATAGCAATATTCTTAAAAGTAATCAATTCCCATTCAAATGGAAAATACAGTCATTTCATAAATAAAAGGCATGCTGTAAGTGAAGTTCAAATAACATCTATAGGACTATGATTGTAGGAAGTCCTTAATCAAAGCTACTTGAGTAACAATAAACATTGCTCAAAATAAGATAATCCTTTCACTCTGTTTAACAAGCCTCTAGTCTCTGCTGTACATACCAACAGTATGGATGGGTTTCCTATAGGGCATCAGGCCAAAATTGTATTGAAAAATTCCTCTGGCATGGAACAGTGGCAAAGCAAACCCCATAATCTTCTGCAGTTTCTCCTGCACAGTTCGAAGCCACGAGCCTTCGGGGTTGCTAATTTGTTTAAACAGCTCATTTTCCCCAAAAGAAAACACGGGCACCAAATAAGCACTGCAAATGACAAGGGTGAAGAATGAGAATTTTCAGTGGAAAGGATTTAAATATTTCATTCAGCCCAGCTGACGTTTTTTTTCCTTTTGGTCTTTTTCTAGGGCTGCACCCACGGCATATGGAGGTGCCCAGGCTAGGGGTCCAATCGGAGCTGTAGCTGCCGGACTACGCCACAGCCACAGCAACAAAGGATTCAAGCCACAAACGCCGAATTGTTAACCCAATGAGGGTGGCCAGGGAATGAACCCGAAACCTCATGGTTCCTAATCGGATTCGTTAACCACTGAGCCACGATGGGAACTCCCAGCCCAGCTGAGTTTTCCAATAGCTTCCTAACAATTTTTTAACATTCCTAAGCCCTCCATATCACTAAGTTCATGTTCGATACATGGAAACTGACTTATATCTCAAGTACTTCAGCAGTCTTAGTAATTTGTGGAATTTTATTCTATAGAAAAATTAAGATTCCAGGAAGCTTCTTTTTCATCTCTGGTCATGGTTCACTGGTTCATTTGGCTGGAAATTTACACTGGGTATATAAAATTTTGCATTTTTTGTTTTGTTTTGTCTTGTTTTTTTCTTTTTCTTTTTAGGGCCACACCCACAGCATATGGAAGCTCCCAGGCTGGGGGTTGAATCAGAGCTTCAGCTGTCAACGTACACCACAGCCATAGCAATGCAGGATCCGAGCCGAATCTGAAACCTACACTGCAGCTCACAGCAACATGGGATCTTTGACCCATTGAGCAAGGCCAGGGATTGAACCCACATCCTCATGGATCTTAGGTTCATTACACTGAACCACAATGGGAACCCCTTGTCTTGCTCTTAAAGACAAGTTGAATGGCTGGATCCCATGACATTGAGCTGGGTTAGTGGGAAGGCTGGACTCCATTTCCCACGAATATTCATATCTGTTTTCCTTGAAAAGCTGATTAGGATGTTTGTCTTTACATGCCAGAAAAATTAATTTACTTCTTTATGTTCACATAATAATGTGTTAACTTCCCTGACCCAGTTCACTGAAGTGAAAAGCCACTTACCCATTGATCAAGGCCATTTTCACAAATCCCTTCCGCTGGCAGATGAACAGAGTGAACTTTCCGGGATGGGCATCCAGGGATTCTTCTGCTCCCCCAAGCACGATGACGGAGATGTTTCCACCTCCCTCCTTGTGTAGCACGTGGGACACACTTTTCTTAGAAACTGAGACTGGCCCTCGGTGAATAAAACAAAAGGCGTTAACTATGATCTTTTAAAATATTTACCGTAATATTCTATGGCACCAGCAAATATTTAACGAAATGTCCTACACTGCTTATGTTTGGAGCACTTTGCAGGTTTATCATTTTTTCACAGCCAAATCTTTGGTTATCCATTCTATTAATACGATCTAACATTTTGGCAGGTGATGAGTTAGGTATTTTAAATGTCACTTGATCATTTCTGGGTCTACCACTTGTTTGGGTAGGTTGTGTACTGCTCAATTCTACAGACTCCATTTATATTGTATTATAAGTAAAAATTGCCCCCTGGAGTTGTTCAGTGCACAACCTGAACAGCTGTATGTGGTTGTCTTGATCATTACCCTGGCAGGCTCAGAACCCAAAAGTATTTCCTCCAGGTGGTGGCACTGTATCTTCTGAACACACAATGGCTAGTTTTCAGATAGCCTGTATGGATTCTTATTTCCCAGATGTGGATTTATTATGTAAATTGTTTCAAGAATATAGACATTTGACAAATAACCTACAACAGCTGCCAGATCTGTGCGCAGTTCCAAAATGTCTACTTTGACTTTGGTAAATTTTTTTTTTTTTTTTGTCTTTTCAGGGCCACACCCACGGCATATGGAGGTTCCCAGGCTAGGGGTCAAATCGGAGTTGTAGCCGCCGGCCTATGCCAGAGCCATAGCAACGCCAGATCCAAGCCGCATCTGCGACCTACACTACAGCTCACGGCAACACCGGATCATTAACCCACTGAGCAAGGCCAGAGATAAAACCCGCAACCTCATGGTTCCTAGTTGGATTCATTAACCGCTGCACCATGATGGAAACTCCGACTTTGGTAAATTTTTAATTTAAGATGTAAGTTACATAATTGTTCAGCCTTTGTATCAGACTTTCCTATGTAAAAATAACTTTAAAGACTTATTTTCAGATTTTACATGTACTCTGTACCCTTGGAGAAAAATACCATGAACTCCTGAAGGAAAAGTATAAAGATGGAAACAAACCACTTATGATCCATATTTCAGAGATAACTGCTTTCTAATGGTTTATTACTTCCTTTCTTGATTTTATACATTTTTTTTTAGTCATTAAGGAAGGTGTTAGCTTTATCAAGACACAGCACCTCATCTCTCAAAGGAGATTATTGGGGAATATAAAATTAGGACAGGATTCTGAATGATCATCCACTCTCTTAAGAAAAAGAGGAAGGAATTCCCTGGTGGCTCAGAAGATTAAAAATTCGGTGTTGTCGTTGCTGTGGCTCAAGTTCGATTCCTAGCCTGGAAACTTCTGCATGCCACGGGCATGGCCAAAAAATAATAGTAATAAAAATATCATTTAGGGAGTTCTCATTGTGGCTCATCAGGTTATGACCCAACTAGTATCCATGAGGATGTGGGTTCAATCCCTGGCCTTGCTCAGTGGGTTAAGGATTCAGAGTTGCCGTGAGCTGTGGTGTATGTTGCAGATGTGGCTCAGATCTGGCATTGCTGTGGCAAAGGCCAACAGCTGCAGCTCCAGTTTGACCCTTAACCTGGGAACTTCCACATGCTCAGGTGCAGGGAAAAAAATTAAAAACTTAAGTGCATCCTTTGGTGTTCCCTGGTAGCTCAGATGGTTAAGGATCTGGTGCTGTAACTGCTGTGGCTTAGGTTGCTGCTGTGGCACTGGTCCTGGTCCAGGAACTTCTGCATGCTGCAGGTGCATCCAAAAAAAAAAAAAAAAAAAGAGGGAGAGAGAAGAGGCAGAGGAGGTGGGTTAGAGGGTAGAAAACCTGAGCCAAGATGGGTATGAATTTTCACTGAGCTCAAGGCACGGCCATTCTGCTCTGCGTGCCTTGAAAGCTGGAGGCATCACTTCCACTGGAATGAGGGCCTCCTGGATTTCCAGACATGGGGCAGTCCTAACTGACCTCTGGACTCTTCTCAGTTTTCTCCTTAGAATTCCTTCCTTCGGGCCATCCTTAAATGTTTCTGTTTCTTAGGGCTGTTAAGGACTGAACACTTACATTCTTCCAAAATTCATTTGTTGAAACCCTAACCACTCCCATAGAATGGTATTAGGAGCTGGGGTCTTTGGGAGGGAAGCGGGTCATGAGAGTTGGGCCCTCATGAATGGGATTAAAGTCATTATAGGAAGAGGAAGGGAGCCAGAATGCGTCTCTTGCCACCACGCAAAGATATGAGAAGACGGCCACCCGCAAACCAGAAGCAGACCATCACCAGACACGGGATCTGCCGGTGCCTTGATCCTGAACTTCCCGGACTTCAGACTGTGAGAAGTAAATTTCTGTTATTCTATCATACCCATTCTCTGGTATGATCTTAAAGCAGCTAAACTAAGATGGGCTCTTTTAGTGTCTCTACCATCTCTACAAACGGATTCAAATACCACTTATGTGTGCTGCGTTCTCCCTAATCCATCACCTGGGAGTCCTTCCTTCTGAAGTGCCAGGCCCATATGTCCAGTGGCTCAAAAGACAGCTCTACCTGGGAGTTCCCTTCGTGGCTCAGTGGTTAACGAATCCGACTAGGAACTATGAGGTTGCGGGTTCGATCCCTGGCCTTGCTCAGTGGGTTAAGGATCTGGCGTTGCCGTGAGCTGTGGTGTAGGTTGCAGACGCGGCTCGGATCCCACGTTGCTGTGGCTGTGGCGAAGGCCGGCAGTTATAGCTCCTGTTAGACCCCTAGCCTGGGAACCTCCACATGCCGCAGGTGCGGCTCTACATAAAAAGGCAAAAAAAGACAGAAAAAAGAAAAGACAGCTCTACCTGGACAACTCAGGGACACCTCGAACCCCACGTTTCCCAACCCCATGCATTAAATTCTTCCGCAAAGTTGTTTTTCTTCCAACGTGACCTATCGAGGTGAATGGGACCATCACCTAACAAGTCACCCCGTCAGGAGTGTAGAAATGTAGATACCTTTTCTGCATGTTCCCCGCTTCTCAGACACCATGTTGACTCATTACTCACTCGCTCATTCATTCATTCAAAAACAATTACTTACTACATTCTTGATATGACAAAATACAGTTGCTGCTTTCATGAGGCTGAATCAGTCACTAAACTTTGTTGAATCTACCAACTATTTTTCATATTGATGCCTTGTTCTATATTTCCACCCCCATGGCCACTGTGCTAGTCTGGCCCTTATCACCTCTCCCTTGATCACTGCAATAGGTCCCTTCCATCATCAGTCTCCAGGCTTGCCCCCCCTCCCACCTGTCTCCCAGCTGCTACCTGCAGGATCTAACATGCAAAATTAAGTCTCTGCTTTGCTCAAAACTTAGAGGTAGGTTGCTCATCTCTAAGCTAAAATAAAAATCTAAACAATAAAAATCTATATAATCAAATCTCAAGTGTATAAGATATAAGGCTGTTATGATTTCACCTCTGCTATCTGCCCACCTGACACCTGCTGGGTATAGATTCACCAAAATGGGCCAAGAGGAATGGGTTAGATGCCCGGATTACAAGGGCTTGTAGCCACAGAGATCTTTTGGGTAAGAGCAAAACAGACACCTGTCAGCAAAGGAATTCTGAAACCCTATGGGTTCCTTACTGCATGAAGTCTAGGTCACGTGGCTGTCTGTCTTTCACCCCCAGAGAGGTAGCCACCGAGGCAGGTGTGGAGTACAAGAGGGACCTCGGACCAGGAACTGTCCTAGGAAGCTGGTTCTGGGAAGGCCAGAGAACTCTCTAAACTAAAGACATGACAGCCTAAACTTAAACACTGGCTGCAAGTTTGGATGTTTTTATTTAGCTTTAGGACATCTCAGGTTAGAGCTCACGATGTCTTAAGCCAGTGATAGTAGATAAGCTTTCTCTCGAATGCTAATTCTAGTTAAGTGGCAGTGGTTCCACATGGAGAAAGAACCTAAAGTTGGCTCTTTGTATCTGACATGGCTAGGGAGAGGCCTATACCTCCATCGCTCCTGCCAGGAATTTGCCACACCTGCAGTTACACCACCCAAACCCACACGTGGCTACACTTCGAATCTGCAAATAGTATACTGTAAATATATTTCTGTGATTTCTCTTTAAAATTAAAAAAAAAAAATTCTGGAGTTCCTGTCATGGCTCAGCATAAACGAATCTGACTAGCATCCATGAGTCAGTTCGATCCCTGGCCTCGCTCAGTGGGTTAAGGATCTGGAGTTGCCATGAGCTGTGGTGTAAATTGCAGAGGTGGCTCGGATCTGGCGTTGCTTGTGGTTGTGGCGTAGGTTGGCAGCTACAGCTCTGATTCGACCCCTGGGCTGGGAACCTCCATATGCTGCGTGTGTGGCCCTAAAAAGCAAAGAAAAAAAAACCTTTAATTTTCTTCCAAAATTCTCACCCAGTGTGTGCAAAACAGGAAACAAAAGAATTTTTTTCCCCTTAGTTCAGGAGATGGGGGGAAAGGAGTTAGTGCGCCCTCTAGAGGCCATATGCAGTGGCAGCCTCAACTGGGCTCAGAGCCCAGGATTACATGGGTGAAAGTCCATAAACGGAATTTGAAAACCCAGGTATGGATGCTGGTCCTTCCGTGCTTAGTGATTTCCTACCAGCTATATAAATACAAGGAAGAACTGAGAAATTAATAGAAATCAATAAAAATCTGGAAGACCATGAACAATTCTATCTCTGAATATGCCACTTACTGATCTTGAAATTACAATCTTTCAGAGGGACCATCCATTTCTTTATATCCAAGATATGCAAAGACAATAATAATTAACTTACACAATGATCATAAACATAAAGCACTTTGTAAGTTACTATAGTTCATGCTTATAAAATGATCAAGTTGGAAAACCAAACAAATGGAAGCTCTTAAGTTGAAATAAGTGCTAATAACACAAACTTAGGCTTCTTCGCACATTCATAGAGCATCTTTATAGTAGCTTTCCTGAATTTTATTCTCAGAATTGGTAGAATTATGGTTTCACTAATCAAACAGTCTTCCGCACACTAGTTCAGAGTAGCAGAGTAGAACAGACTCTTATTTCTGAGCCAAGCTGTACTTAAACTGGGAGGTAAAAGACAAGTGACTCAGGATATTTAGTTTATAAACTGCCATTACTCCACCTCTAATAATCATAAAAACAAAGCACCTCTCCAAAGGTGCAACACATCACTTGTTTGAGCCATGATTCTTTCCTCCACATCTGGATACACACAATGCACTCATTACTGGCTATTTTCATTGACTTAACATCTATTGGACATTCCTAAATTCCAGATACAGTGCTAGATACATGGAGTGTTACAGGAAAAAAAAAAAAAAAATGACAGCGTTTGTTTCTTCCTGGCACTCCCAAACCAGTGGGGAGGCAAGAAACATCCAAACATATGAATGGTCAGAGAGGGATAAAGACACAGGATTTTACTCTAAGAATCTGTAAACCCGACTGCTTTGAGAGGGGATATTCTATGAGGTCCTGCCAAACCAGAACACTGCAGAAATAGTGATCTACCTTCACTTACCATAACTCATCAGGTATTCTCGGAAGAAAGGACACCGGAACCAAAATGGAAGCACGTGGAGATAGGCGGTAAAGCCAGGAAACAGTTCCTTGAAGTCCGAGTAGTTTGTACAAAAGTTTCCAAAGGCTCCAGCAACCAGCACTCCATGGGGGTGAAACCCAAATATGTAGTTGTGACTTGGGTCCAAGTCCCAAGTTTTGATGAGCTACAGTGCATTTATATTGAGATTAAAAAAAAAAAAAGGGTTCCCTGATTATTTTCCAATAAGAAACAAAAGAACTCAGAATTAGTTCTACGTTCAAGGGGAAACGGAGAACATGACTCTTCTTAGTTCCCTGGGGTAGAGCTGTTTCCAAAATTTTAAACTATTTCCTGAGCCCAGAGCCCTTCACACATAACCTTCTAATTCCAGTCAGTTTCTCTTAGACTCCATTTAGTAACTTGGGCTGAATTGTAGGCTTTTTCCTTCTGAAAATGGAAAAGCTTGGAAAAAAATATGTGACAAAAAACAAATTCCCATTCTTCTCCAGCTCAAAATCATCCTAGATAAAAATAATTCTACTCACCTTAATTGGAAAATAGTCCTTAAAGTACCTCCAAATGGTCCAGCTTCTGATCCAGTCTGATCTCCTGCCTCCTTGCTCTGGGGTTTGCCAGTCAAAGTAAAGCCAGGTCAAATAAGGGATATAGAGGAACCAGTAGTTGTGTATGATCAGGAGCACAATGATGCCAAGGCACACCTGTGCTGTAAGAAAGGGGAAGACCTCAGGAATCAGGGCCACCCAGCACCTGCCCACTCTGCTGTACCACAGTGATGCTGTACCACTGCAGGCCCGTGGTGGCAGAACCTAAGACATGCAAGCTAAGCCTCAGTTCCAGGGAGGCAATGTAACAAGACAGCAATGGTACAGCACTACTTAAAGTTTCCTGGATGTTTACTATATGCCAAGTAGTGTATCATGGACTCCTCTAAAATATTTTTAAATTGAATCCTCATATAACCACATCATCAATGAGGCAGCTCTAACACTCCTACTGTCTTTTTACAGGAGGGGAAATAGTGGCTTAGTGAGGTAAAGTGACATTGCTCAAGCCACATGGAATGTAAGTGGTTGAGCTGTCTAAATTCAAGGTCCCTTCTCACGGCCCATGGCCCTACGCCACCTCCTCAGCTTGATACATGAAGGGACCGTCACTGACAGGAGGGATGTGCAGGAGTTCCTACTACAAGTTCACCTTGATTGACAGCCACTGATCACGCCACCAGCAGGCAGAAGTTCCAGGGCCAGGGTTCAAACCCAAGCCACAGCAGTGATAAAGCTAAGTCCTTAACCACCAGGCCATCTCGGAACTCCTGAGCAACCATCATCCATGTGCCCATTAAGAAGGTACATTCCCCTAACAAACTTCTTTTTCAGGAACTCTATTGCCAGAGTTAGAAATAGCATAGGAAGGACTTGATATCTTTGCTTGTCTATTGCGCCTTGTGACATTTAATAATGACAGAGTAATCTTAATTATTTACACACCTAATGACATAGCTTCAAATACATGAAGTAGGAACTGACAAAATCTGACCTGGGCAGTAGTGACAAGAATATTTGCCTTAAAGTAATACATGAAACTAAAATAGACATTTTCTTTTTATGTCTGTACTATGTATCATACTAAAAAATATTTATAAAAAGAAAAATATCCAGACACCTACAGTCAATTAATCTTTGACAAAGGAGGCAAGAACATAAAATGGGAAAAAGACAGTCTTTTCAGCAACTATTGCTGGGAGACCTGGACAGCTGCATGCAAATCAATGAAACTAGAACACACTCTCACACCATGCAGAAAAATAAACTCAAAATGGCTTAAAGACTTAAACATAAGACAAGACAAAATTAAACTCCTGGAAGAAAACATTGGCAAAACATTCTCTGGCATCAACCTTACAAATGTTTTCTCAGGTCAGTCTCCCAAAGCAACAGAAATAAAAGCAAAGATAAACCAATGGGACCTAATCAAGCTGACAAGCTTTTGCACAGCAAAGGAAACCAAAAAGAAAACTAAAAGACAACTTACAAAATGGGAGAAAGTAGTGTCAAATGATGCAACTGACAAGGGCTTAATCTCTAAAATATATGAACAACTTACACAACTCAACAGCAAAAAAGCCAACAACCCAACTGAAAAATGGGCCAAGGACCTGAACAGACATTTCTCCAAAAAAAGATATGCTGATGGCCAACAAGCACATGAAAAAATGCTCAACATCACTGATTATTAGAGAAGTGAAAATCAAAACTACCATGAGATACCACCTCACACCAGTCAGAATGGCCATCATTAATAACTCCACAAACAGCAAATGCTGGAGGGGGTGTGGAGAAAAGGAAACCCTCCTGCACTGTTGGTGGGAATGTAAGCTGGTACAACCACTATGGAAAACAGTATGGAGGTACCTTAGAAAACTATACATAGAACTACCATATGACCCAGCAATCCCACTCTTGGGCATATATCTGGACAAAACTTTTCTTGAAAAAGACACTTGCACACGCATGTTCACTGCAACAGTATTCACAACAGCCAAGACATGGAAACAACCCAAATGTCCATCGACAGATGATTGGGTTAGGAAGATGTGGTATATATACACAATGGAATACTACTCAGCCACAAAAAAGATAAAATAATGCTATTTGCAGCAACATGGATGGAATTAGAGACCCTCATACTGAGTGAAGTAAGTCAGAAGGAAAAAGACAAATACTATATGATATCACTTATATCTGGAATCTAATACACTGCACAAATGAACCTTTCTACAGAAAAGAAAATCATGGACTTGGAGAACAGAAATGTGGTTGCCAAGAGGGTGGGGGAGGGAGTAGGATGGGATGGGAGTCTGGGGTTAACAGCTGTAGACTATTGCCTTTGTGACGAATCTATATTTGTATGTGTAACAGGGTCACCATGCTGTACAATTAGAAAATTGATAGAAAACTGTAAACCAGCTATAATGGGAAAATAAAAAAAAAATAAAACCTTAGAAATTAAAAAAATATATGTATATATCCATGGAGAGGGACACAAGGACATAAAGCCCGACATAGGAAGGGCTCAATAAATGACAGGTGTTACTATTGCTTTAGGGAGTGTCACTGCCTCTTTCTTTTTCATTATGTGCTCTTGTCCCTAATAAGAGCTTTGTCCCCAAAGAGAATGGATGTGTGTATGTATGTATAACTGAATCACTTTCTTGTATAGCAGAAATTATCACAACCTTATAAATCAACTATACTTCAACAAAACTTTAAAAAATCAAAAACGAAGAATACTGCAAAAAAAAATGAAAAAAAGAAAAAAGAGCTTTGTCCCCAAATGGTACCAGCGTAAGAGCTCCTTGATCTATTATTGTTTTATAGGTACAGATGTAGATACAGATTTTTTTCTTTTTTCTTTCTTTCTTTTTTTTTTTTTGCAAAACCAGAACATGTGTTTGTTTCTGGAAATACATGTATCAATACATTTCCTAATGTGGGTTTAACCCAAATCAATACATTTCCCAATGTGGGGCTCAGAATTGAGCCCCATCAGAGGACTGACTTGTTCTCTCCAGGGTGGGTTAAAGTTTAAAAGTGTGTGAAAGGTTAAGGAAGTGTGTGCCCTCCACTGCTCAGTGGGGTGTTTTGTTGCATTCTGGAACTGCCAACAGAGTTTCCACAAGTCCATGAGCAAGGCCAAAAGGGTGTCCTCTGCCCTCATTCCTACAAGATCACTCTATTTTGCTTTACCAGCATGAAGGTCTTCATGCTGACAATGTAGCACCATTAATTAATTTTTTGTTTATTTTGTTAAAATATGCAAGACACATAAATAGGTCTTACTATGCTCTACTCCAAGCTAGCTGAGGTGAGCTATGATAAAGGAGGGGAGGGAGAGACTAGCAAGTGAGCAGAGACCATAGGCAGCCTCATTTGCTCCTCCCTGCAACCCTTAAGGTACACCTTTCTGTCCCCATTTTGTAGTTGTGGAAATTGGGGCTCAGGAACTTTGAGTGTCTGAAGGGCACTCAGACCTGGAGTGTCCTGGATCTGCCTAATCCTTAAATCCAGGCACTGCCTCTTTTTATTTTTTTGCAAGGGGCTGCACCTGCAGTATATGGCAGTTCCCAGGCCAGTGACTGAATCCCAGCAGCAGCTGTAACTTATGAGTGTCTATTACAAGTACATAAGCAGGTTCATAAGCATAAAGAATCAGGCACATGGAAGGTTCCATTTTCTTTACTATAAAGAAGGAGAAGCTGGAGTTCCCTGGTGGCCTAGAGGTTAAGGATTCAGCATTATCACTGCTGTGCCCAGGTCACTGCTGTGGCTCAGGTTCCATCCCTGGCCCAGGAACTTCTGTATGCTAGTGGGCACAGCCAGAAAACAAACAAACAAACAAACAAACAGAGGAACAAAGACCAAAAACAAATGGACTTAATTTCCATCATAGAGTAAATCAAGAGCAGGTCCAGAAACAAAGTCCTCCAGGTATTAATTCAATATTCCACTAACCAACTACACCTCCTCTAACTGAATATACACACTGCATATCTCTAACATAGTTATATGTTTTGCATGTACAATGGTTAAGATGTGGATCTGGAATTGGACTCCTTATGTTGGAATCTGCCACTGACCAGCTGTCTGTCCTGAAGTGGGGACTTCTAATTCTTGAGTCTCAATTCTTTTATTTATTTATTTTTCTCTTTTGTTGTATTAGGGCCACACCCGTAGCATATGGAGGTTCCCAGGCTGGGGGTCTAATTGGAGCCACAGCAACAGGGGGATCCGAGCCACATCTGTGACCTACACCCAGCTCACAGCAATGCTGGATCCTTAACCCACTGAGTGAGGCCAGGGATTGAACCCACAACCCCATGGTTCCTAGTCGGATTCATTTCCACTGCGCCACAATGGGAACTCTGAGCCTCAATTCTTTTACCTGTGAAATGGGCAACAACACCCCTCTCCAAAGACTGCTGAGAATAAACAGAGATGCTACAGTGCCCGGCAAGCAAGAGCAAGCACTTGACAAATGAGAGCCATTTTTATAATAACTGTGTTTACTATGACACATGTGGCGGATGCAAAAAAGGAGAAGCAGACAAAATATCCCTCACATTCTTTCAACCAAGAAAATGACTATTAAATTTTCCCTTGTGGCCTTTTTTTCCATCAAACAGGCTATGGTTTTTTTTGTTTTTGTTTTTTGTCTTTTTGCCTTTTCTAGGGCCGCACTCGTGGCATATGGAGGTTCCCAGGCTAGGGGTCTAACAGGAGCTGTAGCTGCCGGCCTTCGCCACAGCCACAGCAACGCTGGATCCGAGCCGCATCTGCAACCTACACCACAGCTCACAGCGACACTGGATCCTTAACCCACTTAGCGATGCCAGGGATCGAACCTGCAACCTCATGGTTCCTAGTCAGATTCATTAACCACTGAGTCACAAGGGGAACTCTCAGGCTATGTTTCTTTAACATGGTTGACCACACATTTGTTCTACTCTGCATCTGATCTCTTAACGATTATCTCACATTAGCTGCTTTGTATGATAAATTGACACTATAACCTCCTCATAAATGTTCCTTTTGATGACTGAGCATCATTCCATTGGTTGTCAGTATTAATTTAACTGTTGTTTTTGAACGTTTGGGCAACTTTTCTCTACAAAAGTAATCTTGCATAAAGTTTCTCCACATTCTAACATCCATCAGACAGTAAACACTGGATCGCTAAGCAGAAACATCTTTGCCAGCTGATACACATTAATACCTTACTGTCCAAAGGAGAGCTGTTCTATTTTAAACTCTCACTCCACACATTGCATACATTCTTTTATATTTCATACCATAAACAGCACCAAAATAGTTTTTAATCTCTTGATCCTGAATTGGATGGAAAGTAGAAAACACTATAAAAACCAGGTCACCAGAGATCACCTCTATTTTCTGTCTTTATATCACCAAGCAATCCAAAGTAACATGATTCCTCTAAACCAGAGGCCAAAGGGAAGAGAAAGATTTACAAATTTACTCCAAAACATTGCGTAGCTCTCAAAACTGATGTTGATATTTTTAAAAATTGTCTAGGGAGTTCCCGTTGTGGCTCAGCAGTAACAAACCCAACTAGTATCTATGAGGACATGGGTTCGATCCCTAGCCTTGCTCAGTGGGTTAAGGTATCCAGCATTGCCATGAGCTGTGGGGTAGGTTGCAGATGCGGCTCAGATCCCACATTGCTGTGGCTGTGGTGTAGGCTGATTACTGCAGCTCCAATTCGATCCCTAGCCTGGGAACTTCCATATGCCGTGGAGTGGGGTGGGGGTGGGATCTAAAAAGATCGAAAAATGTAAATAAATAAATAAATAAATAAATAAATAAATAAATAAATGTATGTCTAGATTCACAAACCAAGTTGCACAGGAGACCTGAACTTCAGCTGCCTTGACTTGGGTAAATTCTGAATGAGAAACCACAAGTCAGCCCCCATCACTTACACTCTATTTTTACAGAACTGACATAGATTCCACTTCCTCTGCATCATTGAGGAAACTGCCTCCCACTCATTATATTTTTTTATTGGGATGAAAGTTACATAACATAAATTAACCATTTTAAAGAAATAAGTCCAGTGGCATTCGGTACATTCACGATGTTTACCAGCCCCACTCTGACTTAGCTCCTACACGCTTTGATCATTCCAAAGAAAACCCTGTACTCATTGATCAGTTACTCCTATTCCCTTCTCCCCCCCACCCCATTCCTAACAACCACTAACCTGCATTCTTTTTTTACGGATTTACCTATTCTAGATATTTCATATAAACGGAATGATCCAACACGTAACCTTTTGTAGATTTCACTTACCATCAAGTTTTTGAGGTTGATCTGTGTTGTGAAATGTATCAGCCATTTGCATGGCTGAATAGTATTCCCACATTTGGAGAGATCACAGTTTTTTTACCTGTTGATGCACCCGGGGGTTGTTTCCACCTTTTGGCTACTGTGAATAGTGCTGCCATTCACTTTAATGGTGCTGAGAGTCCGAAAGGCTCAGCCAGAGTATATGCAAGGTCATCAAAATTAAAATCACTAATGAAGTCAAAATGACACTTGCTTCTTAAGATTGAATACACCCCAACATCTCTGTGATCTTGCAAAAAAAAACATAATTATGAGAACATAATTAAGCAAGTCCAGACCACAGGACACCTTACAATCTCATTAGCTGGGGGTTCTTATATCAATGCCATAAAAGATTAAAACAAATAAAAGGAGAGTTCCTGTCGTGACGCAGCAGCTAACGAATCCGACTAGGAACCATGAGCTTGCGGCTTCAATCCCTGGCCTTGCTCAGTGACTTAATGATCCGGTGTTGCTGTGAGCTGTTGGTGTAGGTCAGAGACCCAGCTCGGATCTGGCGTTGCTGTGGCGTAGGCGGGCAGCTGTAGCTCCGATTCGACCCCTAGCCTGGGAACTTCCATATGCCGTGGTTGTGGCCATAAAAGGACAAAAAAGAAAAAAATAATAATAGAATTGTGATTTTGTGCATAAAATCCTTGTTTTCAGGAGACATGTTCTACAGGACTTAGATACGAAGTGCCACAAGTTCAACAGCAACGATAACAAAGTGTGTGTGTGTGTGTGTGTGTGTAGAGAAGATAAGTGTTGCAAAATGCTAAGAGTTGGTGAATCCAGGTAAAAAGAATCTTTATTGAACTACTCTTTAAATACTATCTATAGGCTTGAAATTTTCCAAAATTAAATATGGGGGAAATGTATGAATCGTACCTGTAACTGATACTAATGCATAACAGGTTAAGCACTGCCATTTGGCTGGGAACAAGTTGGGACCTCACAGAGAGCCCTACATTTGCAGCAAAGTCTTCAGTCTCACACATGCAGAGGGAACAGCTGATCCGATGACCCAATTTTAGCTTCAAAGCTGCCTTCAGTTAGCCCAAGCTTTATAGAAAGAAGCGTTCCAGCAAAATCAAGGATGTAAATTTCATTTTTTGTCACACACTAAAGATTTTTGACAAGGAGCAGTGGCTAGGTCTACAGCCTTTCGGTGGTAGTGGGCCCTTCAGTGCTGACATGTACATTTTCTGCCTCTGCTGCCTTCACCCTTTCTGGCTCCAATGCACTCAACTTGGATTCTTAAAATCAGTCAACAAGAGAGTACAAATGAAAGACTGAACAAGAGAGTACAGGGGAAAAGGCACTGTGGTGTCTGGCCCATGCCAAATGCTCCATCGATGTTAGCAGAATTTGAAAAGTAAATGAATTCCAATAATGCACTTGGCCTTTGGCATTTCTTCAACCAAAGACCTGATGTATATAAGTTGAAAAATTCCTTCAAGTTCTATGTGTTAGTTTTCCTTTTTTATCAGTTTTTGCCAAAATGTAAGAAAGGATTATTTACAATATGGAAAAACAATTGGTCAGTGAAACTTAAAACAATACACAGAAAGCCATCAGAACAATGATGGCACATAGGAAACTCTCAATAGATGTTAGTTATTAGTCACCATTGACAGCTTGAGACTTTTATTTATTTATTTTTCTTTTTGCTTTTTGTAGGGCTGCACTCGCAGCATATGGAGGTTCCCAGGCTAGGGGTCTAACAGGAGCTGTAGCCACCGGCCTTCACCACAGCCACAGTAACACGGGATCCGAGCCGCGTCTGCAACCTACACCACAGCTCACGGCAACACCGGATCCTTAACCCACTGAGCAATGCCAGGGATCGAACCTGCAACCTCATGGTTCCTAGTCGGATTCGTTAACCACTGAGCCACGACGGGAGCTCCTTAAGACTTTTAAAAACACCAGTTTCATAAGGTTCAACCCAATACGTTATTTGATTTATTCTCTAGTGCATTTATTCTCCAGCCACCAAATATTATTTTGATAAAAATAAATTTTTAAAAATAGGTAACTAATGAGTTCCCCGGTAGCCTCACAGTTAAGGACTCTGCATTGTCACTTGATGGGCTCACATTCAATCCCCAGACTAGGACCTTTCACATGTTGCAGGCACAGCCAAAAAAAAAAAAAAAATAGCTAGAGAGGATGAAAGAAATACATCAAAACATTCATAATAGTTATCTCTGGATGGAAATAATAGATGTATAGTCTCTTCTAAAAGCTCTTCTACTTTTTCCAATTTTTCTAATAACTATCATGAATTATCTTACAACTAAAAGCTTTCTTCCCCCTTTTTTTTTTTGGCCATGCCCATGGTATGTAGAAGTTCCAGGTCAGGGATCAAACCCAAGCCGCAGCAGCAACCCAAGCCACAGCAGTGGCAATAATGAATTCTTAATCCTCTGAGCCACTAGGGAAGCCCCAAAACTTATTATTTATTTTATTTTTTTATCTTTTGGGGGCTGCAGCATGTGGAAGTTCCCAGGCTAGGGGTCAAATCACAGCTGTAGCTGCTGGCCTAAACCACAGACACAGCAACACCAGATCCAAACTGCTTCTGTAACCTACTCCACAGCTCACAGCAACACAGGATCCTTAACCCACTGGGTGAGGTCAGGGATGGTACCTGCGTCCTCATGGATACTAGTCAGGTTTGTTAACCGCTGAGCCGCAATGAGAACACCCCAAAACTTATTTTTTAAGAAAGAAATAAAATGGTTCCACTAAAGGGAAAAACTCAATTCTGCAGAGCAAATCTATTTATGTAAAAATATTCTCAACTTTAACATGATTTCTATTAAATTTCCATGAGCAAACTGTATCATAAAAATACTGAAAACTAGTGGAAGCTTATTTACTTGCATTAAAGAGTGACCAGTGACCAATATTAAGAAATTAAAAGTACTTAATGAATATCATTCCCACTTATATCTAAGAGGTTTTCATTTTTTTCCCTAAAAAATCCTTTCTATATTTATTTTAACCATTTAACATACTATGGAAAAACAAAATGGAATTCAGAGGCAAGCAAAATCCTTTAACACATCACATTTTTTTCCTTTTTATTCCCGAGGCATTGTATTTCAAAACATCAATCAGTGCCATCTGCTGAGTAAAAGTTAAGTATAACATTCTTCTGAGTTTTAAAATTCCTGTTTTAAGAAAACTTGCCTACATTCTTCTGATTTTTAAAATTCCTGTTTTAAGAAAACTTGCCTCCCAGAGTTTCTTAGGATGAGGATGGTGCTAAAAGACACATTTCAGAACTTTTTGTAAAATTCTGAGCCTAGTATTCCTCAAACGTGGGTTTGCTCCACTCTGTCTTTACAAAGTATTGCCATATATGGGTCTCCAATTTTCCTGGTTAAAAGCAAATCCATTGTTGAACTTATGTCTTTGCCTAATGAAGTCAAATAAATTATAACAAGGATCCAGTGGAAACCAGTTCCATGTTCTCTTAATATTTCAGAAAACTTTACAAGCTGAAGGACAGAAGAAGCGCAAATACTTTGTATAGCACAAACTGAAAACCATGGAGATAATCCACGATAAAAGAGGCACAACACTGTTTACGCAAGTCCAAGAATCCAGTATGAATCACTAGAGCGAACGTTAAAATCTGCTCCCTCAAAAGTGCCCAGATTAAAGGAGACTAAAAAGATGTAACTAAATACAACGTGTGGATCCCTTTGCTATAAAGGACATCAGTGGGCAGCAGCTGAAATATGAATACGAATGGGGCTGCTGGATTAGATCACAGCGCAGCATCACGTTATTTTCCTGATTTGGATAAACATACTGTAGTTTTATGTAAGAGGTTGTCCTTGGTTTTAAGAAATATATACTGAAGTGCTTAAGGAAAATGGGAGACCATGCCTACAACTAGCTCTTAAAGAGTTCAAATAATAATGAGTGTGTGTGGGGGGGGGGGGAGAAATATTAAACATTTGGGGAATGTGATGAAGGAATATGGGTCTTGGACAATTTTCTATCATTACTATTTCTGAAGTTACTTCAAAATAAAAAGTTAAGGAGGAGTTCCCGTCACGGCGCAGCAGTTAACGAATCCGACTAGGAACCATGAGGTTGTGGGTTCAATCCCTGGCATCGCTCAGTGGGTTAACGATCTGGCGTTGCCATCCGTGAGCTGTGGTGTAGGTTGCGGACACGGCTTGGATCTGGTGTTGCTGTGGCTGTGGTGTAGGCCAGCAGCCGTAGCTCCGATTTGACCCCTAGTTTGGGAACCTCCATATGCCACGGGTGCAGCCCTAAAAAGCAATAAATAAATAAATAAATACATAAATACATAAATAAAAAGTTAAGGAGTTCCTGTTGTAGCTCAGTGGGATATGAACCCAACCATGAGGATGTGGCTTCAATCCCTGGCCTCACTCAGTGGGTTAAGCATCTGGTGTTGCCATGAGCTGCAGCATAGGTCGCAGACTTGGCTCGGATCTGGTGTTGCTGTGGCTGTGGCATAGGCTGGTGGCTACATCTGCTATTCAACCCCTAGCCTGGGATCTTCTGTATGCTGCATATGCTGCCCTTAAAAAAAGCAAAAAAATAAAAATTAAAAATAAAATGTTTAAATTTTTTTTCTTTTTTTGGCCATGCCTGTGACATACTGAAGTTCCCCAGCCAGGGACTGAACTCATGCCATAGCAGCAACCCAAGCCGCTGCAGTGACAATGCTGAATCCTTAACGTGCTTGCTGCACCCCAAGAGAACTCCAAGCGGTAACAATCTAAGGGCCCCTGAGATCTACAGAATCAAAATCTCTGGAGAATTTGCATTTTAACAAATCCCCAGCTGATTCTTAAATATGCTCTAAAATTTGAAAACTTCTAAGTAAAATCACCAGTGGAAGACTCAGCATTTTTGAGACATCAATTTCCTCCAAACTAGTCTGTAAACTAATCTTGATCAAAAATCAATCCCAATGAAAATCCCAGCAGGTTTTTTAGTGAAAGCTAACAAATAAATTCTAAAATGCATATGGAAATATAAAGAATCTACAATAGCCAAAATGACTCTGAAAAAAAGAATAGAGCTTTTTATCTAATTTAATGAATTATTACAAAGCTAAACTAATCAAAACAACATGGTACTGGCAATAAGCCAGACAAGCAGATCAATGGAACAGAGTCCAGAAATAAACCCACACATATACAGACAACCGATTTTTCACAAAAGCCCAAGGCCTATGCAGTAGAGAAAAGACAGCTTTTTTTCTCTCTTTTAAACAGACCTGAAACAATTAGATTATACATATGCCAAAAGATGAACTTAACTTTGCACCATCTACAAAAATGAACCCAAAACTATAAAACTTGAGGAAAATGTAGAAAATCTTTGTGAGCTTGGCTTAAACAAAGATTTCTTAGATATAACACCAAAAACACAATCCATAAAGAAAATATAGGTAAATTAGACTTCATCAAAATTTTAAATTTCTGCTCCTCACAATACACAAAAGATAACCCACAGACTAGGAAAAAAAATCTATACAAA
>PVHT021183688.1:4403562-4415556 GCA_004024745.2 Catagonus wagneri
CACTGCTGTGGCAAGAGTTTGATCCTTGGCCTAGGAACATCCACATGCCATGGGAAGAGCCAAAAAAAAAAAAAAAGTCTCAATGAAAGGAAAACAAGCAAATAAATAAAAAATGGGCAAAAGATTTAAACAGTTACTTCAACAAAGAAAATATACAAATGGCAAACTAGGAGTTCCCATTGTGGCGCAGTGGTTAACGAATCCGACTAGGAACCATGAGGTTGCGGGTTCGATCCCTGCCCTTGCTCAGTGGGTTAACGATCTGGTGTTGCTGTGAGCTGTGGTGTAGGTTGCAGACGCGGCTCAGATCCTGTGTTGCTGTGGCTGCGGTGTAGGCCAGTGGCTACAGCTCCGATTAGACGACCCCTAGCCTGGGGACCTCCACATGCCGCGGGTGTGGCTCTAAAATGACAAAGGGCAAAAAAAAAAAAAAAATGGCAAACTAGCACATGAAAAGATGCCCAACATCATTAGACATTAGGAAATGCAAACTAGAGCTTCAATGAGACATCACTAAACACCTATTAAAATTGCAAAGATTAAAAAGTTTGACTAGAGGGAGTTCCCTTCATGGCTCAGTGGTTAGCGAATCCGACTAAGAACCATGAGGTTGCGGGTTCGATCCCTGGCCTTGCTCAGTGGGTTAAGGATCCGGCGTTGCCGTGAGCTGTGGTGTAGGTTGCAGACGCGGCTCTGATCCCGCGTTGCTGTGGCTGTGGCGAAGGCTGACAGCTACAGCTCCTGTTAGACCCCTAGCCTGGGAACCTCCACATGCCACGGGTGTGGCTCTACATAAAGGCAAAAAGACAAAAAAAAAAAAAAAAGTTTGACTAGAACAACTGGAACCCTCTTACATTGCTGATAGGAATGTAAAATGGTACAACTACTAGAGAAGAAAGTTTGGCAATTTCTTAAAAAGTTAAACCTGCACCTACCATAATTTGATCAGCCATTTCCATTCCTAGGTTTACCCAAGAATTTAAAAAAAGCATATGTTCATAAGATTTATAGGCAGAAGTTCACAGCAGTACTATTCATATTGGCTACAACCCAAATATTCAACAGATGAATGGATAAATTGCAAATATATTCATTCACTAGTTTGACATGTAAAGACATGAAAATAACTAGTGTACAACAACAGATAAATGGAAAAAGAAAATGTGATATATACTAAATATACAACAGAATATTATTCAGCCATGAAAAGGGAATCCTGCCATACGTGACAACATGGATAGACCGTGAGGGCATTATGCTAAGTGAAATAGGTGAGACAGAAAAGGACAAACACACAATTTCACATATGTTGAATCTAAATAAACAAATAAAAGAACAAGCTCATGGATACAGAGCTTGCTAACGATGGAGGTTTGGGGGGGTGGGCAAAATGAGTAAAGTTGATCAAAAGGTAGAAAGTTCCAGTTATAAGTTAGTCCTGGGCATAGAATGTACCGCATGGTAACTATAGTTAACTATATTATATATTTCGAAGTTGCCAAGAGGGTAAATCATAAAGTTCTCATCACAAGAGAAAAAAAAAAAAAACTGTAGTTATGTGTGGTGATTGATGTTAACTAAACTTATTGTGGAAATTCTTTTGCAATAGACATATATTGAAACATTATGTTGTATACCTAAAATGAACACAATGTCATAATATTGGATGACAGGCAACATTTATCTCAATGAAACAGTACTTGATTTCATAATTTTGCTATTTTGTTAACATAACCCCTGTGCTAACAGTTTAAATTCATTTTGCTGATTGTGGGGAAAAAATGCATTTCAAGATTTTGATTTAGGAGTTCCCAAGATGGCTCAGTGGTTACTGAATCCCACTAGAAACCATGAGGTTGCAGGTTGGATCCCTGGCCTTGCTCAGTGGGTTAAGGATCGGCGTTGCCATGAGCTGTAGCATAGGTTGCAGACGTGGCTCGGATCCCACGTTGCTGTGGCTGTGGCTGTAGCGAAGGCCGGCAGCTACAGCTCCTGTTAGACCCCTAGCCTGGGAACCTCCATATGCCGCGGGTGCGGCCCTAGATAAGGCAAAAAGACAAAAAAAAAAGATTTTGATTTAGAGGCCTTAAAATACACAGTGGGAGATCCCGTCGTGGCTCAGTGGTTAACAAATCCGACTAGGAACCATGAGGTTGCGGTTACGATCCCTGGCCTTGCTCAGTGGGTTAACGATCCGGCGTTGCCGTGAGCTGTGGTGTAGGTTGCAGACGCGGCTCGGATCCCGCGTTGCTGTGGCTGTGGCGAAGGCCAGCAGCTATAGCTCCTGTTAGACCCCTAGCCTGGCAACCTCCATATGCCGTGGGTGCGGCTCTAGATAAAAAGCAAAAAGACAAAAAAAAAAAAACTAAATGCAACTCAATGGGCTTGTTTGGATCCTGGTTCAAATAAATCATGCATAAAAGTGTATTTTTGACTCAGTTTAGGAAATTTGAATATTAACTTGGTTTAGATGATTTTAAGCAATTACCACCAATTATGCTACATGTGACACTGTTACTACAATCATGTAAAAATACTTAATTTTATAATATGCATAGTAAAGAATTTAGGATTAAAATATGTGATTTGCTTTAAAATTTTTTTTGCAAGAGATAAAATTAATATAGCAAATTGTTAAAATAATTATAAATCCAAGTAATGGGTATATGGGAGTTCATATCCTTCTCTCTACTTTTCTGTTTGTTTGAAATTTTTCAGAATAAAATTTCTAAAATACATAATACAAAACGATATGTTTCTAGTAGCACAAATGCCAAATACATGCAATAAGAGCATTTAAATGAACTGTCTTGTCAAGCCACTGTAGTTTGATTCAAATCAGGAGTAGTGGGTCATGTCCAAGTCTTTCATCCATTTACCTTGTAACCTTGAGCAATTACTACCTCTGTCTTTGGAAAATGAGTACATGGGTGGTCCCTACTTCTAGGGTTGCTAAGGGATCTAAGTACCTGAGTTAATACAAGCAAGGATAAGTGGGACAGACAGCTTCCCTTTGGGCTGACGGAGTGAAGACATTCAGCCAGTATTTACTGGGTGCCTTCCAGAGGCCAGGCACATGCCGGGCATTCCCTCACAGAGCTTGTGCTTGATAGGTTCTCAGGAGGATGAAGACAGACTCCAACCCCTCAAATGTGGCTATTCAACTTGGAGACCTGCTGCGGACATGGGTACAGCCCAGCACCAGATCTATACCTGTTCCCAGAATGTGGAGGCTCAAGTTGGGCAGCAAGAAACAACGACCTGCGAAAAACAACTGCCCTCCATCGTGGGACTTGGAGACCCCCCTACCCCTCCCTTGACCTTCCCCTCCTCCTCCTCCTTCTTCATCGTTCCTGCCATGAAGTCCAGCCACAGATTTCTGCTACAGACCCTTTATAAGTCTAGCACCACCTCACAGTCAAGGCTGGCGCCATCTTAAGCTCAGCCTGTCCCCTCGAATGCCTTTATAAATATCTCTCGCTTTACTAACTTGGCCTTGTGTGTTCCTCCCTCAGCAAACCTAACAGTGCTAGGATGTTTCAGGGAGGAAGAAATTCTCCTCTAACCTCCAAGATTCTTCTGGCTGGCCTAAGAATTAAAGAGACAGAAGACAAATTAACAGGACAAAATCAAATAAAATTTTAATAATGTGTGTACATGGGAGAGATCCAAGAAAACTGGCTTACTAGCCAAAATGGCCGAAATCTTTTCCTTAAATACCATCCTCAGCTAAAGACAAAAGAGGGTGTTAAGGGTGGGGAGAGTCAGTTATGGGAGATTATCAGGAATAGCACAGTACCCAAGGGTAAGGTTTTACACAGATTTAACCCTCTGCCTTCTCCGCTGATAAACTTCCATAGATGTGGTCATCCTCCTCTTCTTGGTACAGCAAGGGAGACACACTTAGTTATTTCCCTTATAAATGTAAATGTGTCTTAGAAGAGGGTAACTCCTCCTTGGTTTTCAGAGTTTTTCCTATGTCTGCTGCTGCTGCTTATAACATAACCAGCTTAAAACAATTAATAAACCAAAGAGACACGTTGGGGATAGTAAAATCTGCTCCTGTACAGCTAGCAACACAGACCTTCCTTAAAAACGCTGGACAGACAAAACTCCAAACCATGACAAGGACCACAAAAAAGAAGGACAATGGACTATGAAGATGTGCTGACAGATGAGCGAGAAAGTCAGTGGCCAGGCTCAAGGCGTTAAATCAGACAGCACTATGGTTAAAGCAGCAACTCGGGGTAGAATATTTGGGTTTGCACCCAGCTCCTCCACCTCCCACTGTGTGACCTTGAACAATTCACTTTACCTCTTAGTTCCCTCATCTGTACAGGAAGGCACAGACCTTACCTCCAACGGCTGTGAAGATTACATCCTTAAAAGTGTCTAGTGGTTAGAATAGTACTTGGTACATACTAAACTCTTGGTGCAAAGTGTGGAGTTATTATCTTCATTGTCCTTTGACCCTTAACAAGTATAGCTATTATTATCTTGATGGTCCTTTGGCCTAGGGCAAAACAACGTATAATGCTAAGGACCCTGTCTCACAGGTTGGCCTCTGAGTCAATGCTTTGAGTTCCCTTTTTCAGGAAAATCTAACTGCAAAGTAGTCACTTGGAGAGTTTGTTCAAAAAAGAAAAATATCCTGATGTGCAGGTTCCACTCTGAAACATATGAATTCAAAATCCTAGTGGGAGAGCTAGGACATCCTATTTTTTAGAAACTCCTCCAGTGATTTTAATACTCAGCCAGGGCTGGGAACCTCTACAGTGCAATGACTTCATTATTACTTTTATTATTGTGGCCTCAACAGTGTACGAGCCATGATCTAATGAGTTCAGTTCTCAATAACTCCTGTCCTCTCCTCTCACACCTTCCCCGGGTTGCCCCACCCCCAACCCGCCGCCTCCCCCTCCCCCTCCCCCTCCTTCTTCTTCCTTTTTTGCCGCCCCTAGGGCATACAGAGTCCCGGACCAGGGATCAGATCCGAGCCGTAGCTGTGACCGAAGCCACAGCTGTGGCAACGCAGGATCCTTAACTTACTGTGCTGGCGGCAGGGTATGGAATCTACCTCCCAGATCTCCCAAGACGCGCCCGATACCCTTTCGCCGGAGGCGGGGGGCGGGGAGCGGGGGGCGGGGGGAGCCTCGGGGGCTCCGCCCCACCCCCACCCTTTTAGTCCAAGAGCAGAACAGCCAGAGAAAAAGCTCTGAAGTAAATCCCCCACCAGCATCCAACTCGAGACGAGCCCGAGTCCGGTCAGGAACCGCCCTGAACACACCGTCCTGAGTCGAATTACAGACAGAGGCCACCCAACCCAAACCAACGTGAGGTGCTGTCTTTATAGCAAGGCAACTTTCTGCATCCGGGAAATCTTTGGCACGTAAAAGCTAACACGGGTATCTGTCACGTGGGTGGGGAGAAGGACGGTATCAGGTTTTAAATACCGGGCACTTTTTTTTCCCATGTATGAATGGACAACCCAAGAAACGAACTTATCCACTTTTGAGGTGCTTAAGCGAGGTGTCCTACAGCTCGATAGGGTAGTGGTTACATTTGGATGCATAATTTGTCAAAACTCATCGAGCTGTGTACTTACAATCTGTACCTTTTATTGTGGAGAAGGTACGCCTCGATTTTAAAAAACGGCACAAGGTAAAATAAAGTTGGCAAACAGGCGTTTGCTACGAGGTTCAGGTGGAAAAATGAATCAAAGAGGGGAGTTCCAAGTTCGCTACAAACTCCCTCGGTGACCTGCCTGCTCTTGCAAGGGAAACAGGGTTGGTGGGTCTAAGTACGTCCTTGGACGGGTGGACAAGGACTGTCCGGGAAGGAGACCGAGCCCCATGCACCGCGGAGTTTTGCCTGCATCTTGCGCAGCCGGGAGTCCTTACCGAGCAGCAGGAAAGACAGGACCCAGTGCAGCACCGCCGCGGTCTGCAGCCGCCGCGCCAGCGGGATGTTGAGCGGCGCAAACTCGACCTTCATGGCCCGGCCGAGGCGAAGACGGCTCCGAGCGCGGCAGCCTGGGACCTGGCTGTTTCGCGGAGACTCCGGGGTGTGCGCTGCGTCCCCGCCCCGCGCGGAGCGCCGAGGCGCAGAGGAGGAGGACGTCTGCGGCTGCGGCGGCGGCCCGGGAGTGGGCGCGGACTAGACTTGGTCTTGGGTGGGAGGGCGCGCGGGAACTGAGGCTGGGGGCCGCCAATCATGCGCGCCGGGGCGGGGGAGCAGCTGCGGCGCCCGGGACGCCTTGGCTGGCGCGCTCAGGCGCTAGCGAGAGCGTGCCGCGCTGGGCACCGGAGACAGAAAGCGAGGTCAGCTGGCAGCCTGCCCTCAGGTTCCTGCAAAGTCGCCGGGGAAGTGGGATCTCCACCCGGTTCTGACAATGGTTCAGCTGATCTATTACTGTGCGCTCAGCTTCAGCATCCGCCCTTAAACCCACCTCTTCCTCCAAAAGTCTGCAGCTAGTAAAGGGTTTGTTCAAGGATCTCCCGCCAGCTGGAGGAAAGCACAGGAGTTAGCTTCTCTAGAGCTTGGTACACATCTGTTTATTGGTTTATGTTCCCCACACCACCCTCAGACTATGAGGCCTCCTCAGTTTTGTGTCTCAGATTCCTCCACGAATCCTGGAAACCTTTCATTTATTCATTCGACGGACATTTACTGAATGTCTACCAGGAGCCGGGAACCATTCTGGGGGCTAAAGATACATCCAGTAACCAAGCCATTCATCCATTCTGCTCTCAGAGAGTACAAATTACGGGGACAAGACAAACATAAGAAAAACAACTACACAACTGGGTGTGTAATTGCAAAATGAAACCCTTCTATGAATGAACGGGAAGGTTGTAGGACTTAGACTGAAGGGTCAGCCATTGAAGAAGCAACCTTTATAATAGTGAATCTAGTCCAAGAAAGGGCAAGCGCATGTGCAAAGATCCTGGGGCTGAACCTCAAAGAAGACCAATATAGTGGGAGTTCAGGGAATAAGGAGGGGATGGGAGGGAGATGAGTCAACACTGGTAGTAAGCAACCAGATCCTTGCAAGTTGTGTTTAGGGTTCAAGTCTTTTACCTAAAGACTTGCCACTGAAGAGTTTCAATTATGATGTGTTAAATAAATGGATCCTAAATTGTGCCTCATTCTGTGAGCACCCACGACATTTTCTTTAGAAATCTTACTGTATAGTTGACCAATACCAAGTGGCAGGGAGCTGTCAGGCCATTGCTAGAGCGGATCTGGAACAGGGCAAAAACAATAGAACTGACTACGCATCCACCCCACCCCTTTTTCCTTCAACATTTTAATAGAAAGTTAGATTAAAACAATTGCCTGGGTAGTTGAGGGCAGTTGTAACTTTTTGTATGCAAAATTTGCTGGCTTTTTCCTTATTGAAAAAATCACTTTTTTTTTCTGCCACATTTTCTTTATTTCAAGCCACAAGTCTACCACGAGGGTCATGCAGCCAAGTGGCTTACAAATAAAATCAGAGTCTTTGAATAGTGTCATCACAATGAGACAGAATTGCTGGATCTTCCTACTGGGTAAAGAGCCTGCATCTTCGGAATCCATGAATTGGTATTATTTATGCCTCATCTGAGAGGTACCTTGCTCCGATTAACATTACCATGCTACTCACTATAAAAAAGCCCAAGGGTAGGCTACTGAAGATACTAGGGTCACCATTTTCTGGACCCTGAGTTGTAACCCAACCCATGGACTTCTTCACTGCTTTCTTCCACGTGGAATAACGAATTTCACTTTCTTTGGCATTGATCTGAGGTTCAAACCGCTCCATCGTGACAGCTGACAAATCCTCAGGTTTGAGACTCCAAACACCAACTCCTTCTGCAGCCCCTGCTGCCATGGCAGCTCCCAGGGCAGTTGTTTCTGGCATCGAGGGCTTCACTACGGGGATATACAGAATGTCTGCTTGCAGCTGCATAAGAATTTTGTTGTTGGTCATTCCCCCATCTACCTGCAAATGGCTGAGTGGAATTCCACAGTCACGGTTCATGGCATCCAAAATCTCTCGGGTTTGGAAACAAACAGCTTCTAATGCAGCAAAAGCAATATGGCATTTATTGGTGAATTGAGTGAGCCCACAGATGATCCCTCTTGCACTGGGCTCCCAGTAAGGTGCATATAGCCCTGAGAAGGCTGGGACAAAATAGCAGCCATAAGAAGTACCTACTTCTTTAGCAAGTTTTTCAATTTCCTCTGAGGTCTTTATAATTCCAAGATTGTCTCTTAGCCAGCGAACAACAGCACCAGCTATAGCTACCGAACCTTCTAACGCATAATATACTGGTTTGTCTCTGCCAAGTTTGTAAGCCACTGTGGTCAGAAGGCCATGTTCAGAAAATACACACTTGTGGCCTGTATTACACAGTAAGAAACAGCCTGTTCCATATGTATTTTTGGCCTGTCCATCCTGGAAGCACATTTGTCCCACCAACGCAGCAGACTGGTCCCCCAAACACCCAGATATGGGCACCCCTTCCAAGGCCCCAGCTTTCATCAGGCCATAGATCTCAGAAGAACTCCGGACATTTGGCAGAATTTTCATTGGAACTTCAAAAAATTCACAGAGCTCTTTATCCCATTCCAAAGAATGAATGTTGAATAGCATCGTCCTACTTGCATTTGTTACATCCGTACAATGGACACCTCCACTGACTCCTCCTGTCAAGCTCCAAATAAGCCAGGAATCAATGGTCCCAAAAAGAGCTCTATCTTCTTCAATTGCCTTTTGAATTTTTCTCACATTATCAAGGAGCCAACGAAGTTTCACTGCACTGAAGTACGTGCTAAGTGGAAGGCCTGTCTTGGTCTTGACAAAGTTATTGTTCACCGGAATGATTTTACTAAGGTTCTCAACGGTAGACTGGGTTCTGAGATCAAGCCACACCACAGCATTGTAGAGAGGCTCTCCAGTTAACTTGTCCCAGACCACAGTGGTCTCCCTCTGGTTACTGACACCGATAGCTTTTATGTTGGAAATATCAATATTGAGCTGACCAAGTTTCTCACACGTTTTCTCTATACACTCATAGACGGACTGCAGGATTTCCTTAGGGTCTTGTTCCACCCACCCTTCTTTTGGGAATTTTTGTTTTATTTCCACTTGATGATGACTAAGTAGTTCAGCTGTTTTTGAATTGAAAACCAAAAAGCGCGTCGAGCTGGTGCCCTGGTCCACTGCTCCCACCAACGGCCCCAAAACTGCTTTCTCCGTCGCTGCCATGAACGTAGCTTCGGTGGGTGGGCGGGCGGTCGCGTCCCGTTTCCCCGGTGACGGCGGCGGCGGCGGCGGGGGAGGGGCGGACGGCGAGGCCGGAGGGTCAGGCGCCGCGCAGCCGTAGAACGCAGGTCACCGCCGGGCTCCTTACCCCGCCTCTCCCTTTTCTCCCGTAGATGTCTCCCCTGAACTTTCCCCTGGTGCTTGTAGGGGACGCTGTGAGTAAACCCCATGTAAAACGTTGTGTAGAGCTTTTCACCAGTTTGAGCTTATCCTAGAGCAACGCTGCGAAATTATCTGCTCATGTGGCAGTCCACGAAGGCCAGGCTCAAAGTCACACAGCTAGCAGAGTGAAAGTTCAATTGCAGTTTTGTCTCCTGGAGAGAAGAGTCATCCGTCCCTTCAGGTGACTCAAACGAGGAACAAGTGTTTATGGAGCGCCTGCTTTGCGCCGGACGTTGCCTTAGATTCTGATAACACACGGGTGAATTAAGACAGGGACTCTGAGCCTTTGGGAATTCACTGCATGCATTCATTGACTATTTATGGAAAGGCTTCTTCCGGCTAAGCACTAGGTAGAGATTGGGGAGGGGCTGAACAGGATTAGGTGAGTAAGATCTGTTATGAGGCTCACAGTCTAGGAGAGAAACAGAAAATAACGGTGTAGATATGTAATCAAATGTGTGCTAGCGCCCCGAAAGAAACATAGTTTCCAGTGATAGAGAATGAGCACCTAGTGAGACCAGATTAGAGGTAACGGGAGTGGAAGTAGGGAGACCCTAAGGAGGCTCTTGGAGGGTGAGTGCAGAGGATGGTGACTTGGTCTACTGTGTTGGCAGAGGAGACCAGAGATGGATTTGGCAAGAGCTCCGGAAATGTAAATAGGACTGATTGGTTCATTGGATCCACAATCTATTGTTAGACAGAAGAGCAGGATAGCCAGAACTCATAAACAGTTGGCGTTCATCTGTTGGAGACCAGGGAACAGCTGAACTCTGCAGAAGGCAAATATTGTGTGGACACAGAGTTCTAAAGCACCAGAGTCTCCTTCGCAAACAAGATTAAAGCACTCATGCATTAATCATGCTATTCTATAAACGGCTGCTTTATGTCTTAAGGAGACCCCCTTTGAGAGCACTAAGATAACGTCCCTATTGCCTCTGCCTGTTCCTGGCCACTAATCTTGTCACCTTCCTTAATCAAAGTAATACTAATCTCGTCACCTTCCATGCTAATCTCATCATCTTCCTTAATGAAAGTCATGTGGGCCAAAGCCTAGGGCCTTTGTTCTGCAGGACAGAGTGCTTCCTGGCCCTCCACTTTCTAAATATGTCTTGTGTGTTTTGTTATACCGCACCCTCCCTCTTTCAGGATCTCCAGTTGCCCTGCAGTTCTGGTCGGCATTGACGCTACTGAATCTAGCCCTTGTCGCTTCCCCAGAGCCCTCAGAAGGTGGAAGAGACCTGTCATATCCCATCACAACTCATTTAAGCAAAGCAGGACCCATGAGGGCCTATCACCGTTTTATTTATTTTTTTTCTTAATGGATTTTATTTCAATTATAGGTGTACATAAATCATCACAAGTCAATTTTACAGGTTTTGTATCCCAAATCCCCAGTGCATCCCCCCACCCCCCAGATTGTCTTATTTGAAAAACCAAACTTTTCCAAAGTCTGTGAGTCATTGTCTGTTCTGCAAAGAAGTTCATTGTGTCTTTTTAGTTTCCACATGTAAGTGGTAGCATTGGGTGTTGCTGTTTAATTGTCTGACTGGTTTCACTTCGCATGATAATTTCTAAGTCCATCCATGTTGCTATAAATGTTGGTAATTCGTTCCTTTTAATGGCTGAGTAACATTCCATTGTGTGTATGTACCATATCTTCCCTATCCACTCTTCTGTCGATGGGCATTTAGGTTGTTTCCATGATCTGGCTATTGCACAGAGTGCTGCAATGAACACTGGAGTACATGTGTCTTTTCGAGTCATGATTTCTGCTGGATAGATGCCCAGGAGTGGGATTGCTGGATCAAATGGTAATTCTATTTGAGTTTTCTGAGGAATCTCCATACAGTTTTCCACAGTGGCTGCACCAATTTGCATTCCCACCAACAGTGTAATAGGGTTCCTTTTTCTCCACACCCTCTCCAGCACTTATTGTTTGTAGACTTTTTGATGATGGCCATTCTGGCCGGTGTAAGGTGGTACCTCATAGTGGTTTTGATTTTCATTTCTCTAATGAGGAGAGATGTTGAACATCTTTTCATGTGTTTATTTGCCATTTGCATGTCTTCTTTGGAGAACTGTCTGCCTAGATCCTCTGCCCATTTTTGGATGGAGTTGTTTGTTTCTTTGGTGTTGAGCTGTAGGAGCTGTTTGTAAATTTTGGAGATTAATCCCTTGTCATTCTATTCATTTGCAAATATTTTCTCCCATTCTGTGGGTTGTCTTTTCATTTTGTTTAGGGTTTCCTTAGCTGTGCAGAAACTTTGAAGTTTAATTACGTACCATTTGTTTATTTCTCTTTTTATTGTCCTTACTCTGACAGATGGATCTGAGAAGATGTTGCTATCATTTATGTCAGAGAGTGTTTGGCCTATGTTTTCCTCTAAGAGTTTGATAGTATCTGGTCTTATATCTAGATCTTTAATCCATTTTGAGTTTATTTTTGTGCATGGTGTTAGGAAGTGTTCTAGTTTCATTGTTTTACATGTAGCTGTCCAGTTTTCCCAGCACCACTTATTGAA
>PVHT021183688.1:4416556-4522916 GCA_004024745.2 Catagonus wagneri
TTGGGTTTATTTTATATGGTACTCGTTGCGCTTACTGGATTTGAGTGAGTGGTTCCTTTCCCATATTAGGAAAGTTTTCGGCTATAATCTCCTCGAATATTTTTTCTGTCCCCTTCTCTCTCTCTTCTCCCTCTGGCACCCCTATAATACGGATGTTGGTGCGTTTAACATTATCCCAGAGTTCTCTGAGACTCTGCTCATTCCCTTTCAATCTTTTATCTCTTTTCTCTTCTGCATTAGTGATTTCCACTAATCTGTCCTCCACCTCACTGATTCGTTCTTCTGCCTCCTGTATTCTACTGTTGGCTGCTTCTAAGGAATTTTTTATTTCAGTGATTGTATTTTGCATCTCTTCTTGTTTAATTTTTACAGCTTGTATTTCTTTGCTTAGTGTTTCCTGTAAATGATCGATCTTTGCCTCCAGTCTATTTCCCATGCCTTGCATCATCTTGAGCATCAACAGTCTAAAGTCTCTTTCTGGGAGGCTGATAATCTCCTCCTCACTGAGCTGTTTTTCTGGGCTTTTCTCTTTCTCCCTTATCTGAGTTAGAGTTTTCTGTCTTTTCATTTTTGTAGGTTTTTGGTGTGGTGACCTTTGTGTCAACAATAGAGTTGTAGCCTCTCTTTGTTCAGGTGTTTGCCTCCCCTGTGGCTAAAGTTGGTATGGAGGGGGCTTGCTGTAGGCTTCCTGATGGGAGGGAGTGATACCTACTCACTGGTAGGAGGGGTTGATTCCTCTCCCTCTGATGGATGGGGCTTTGTCTCTGGATGAGATTAGAGGCTGGCTATGTGCCTGAGGGGTCTTTAGGCAGCCTGTTTACTGATGGGTGGGGCTGAGATCCCACCTGAATTGTTGTTTGGCCTGGGGCTTCTCAGCGCTGATGGGAGGGACCAGATTTTCCCAGAAATGGCCACCTCCAGAGAAATGCAGGCTGCTGAATATCCCCGAGAGCTTCACCTCCAATGCCCTTCCCCCACAACAGGGCACAGTCACCCCTGTTTACCCAGGAGATCCTCCAGGAATTGCAGTCAGGTTCCACCCAGATTCCTCTGGAGACTGCTTTGCCCTGGGACCCAGTGCACGTGAAAGTCTGTGTGTGCCTTTCAAGAGTGGGGTCTCTGTTTCCCCCAGTCCCGTGGAGCTCCTGCACACAAGCCCCGCTGGCCTTCAATGCCAGATGCTCCGGGGGCTCTTTCTCCCTGTGCCCGATCCCCAGGTGTGGGGATTTAACGTGAGGCTCAGAACTCTCAGTCCTGTAGCTGAGTCTCTGTGATGCAGTTACTTTCCAGTCTGTGGGGCTTCCCACCCGGGAGGTATGGGGTTGCTTCTATCGCGTAATCACCCCTCCTACCTCTTGATGTGGTCTCCGCTTTGTCTTCTGGAGCAGAGTATCTTTTTTGGAAGTTTCCAGTCCATTTGGTTGAAGGTTGCTCAGCATTTGGTTATATTTTTGCTGTTATGTGGCAGAGAAGTTGAGCTCCAGTCCTTCTATTCCGCCATCTTAATCCAATCTCCAACAGACCTCATAAATCCTTACTTTTGATGCAAACTTCTGCTGTAAGAGTTTGGATTTCTGTGCAGCGAGACGCCAGAGGCCGCCGTTCTCTCTCCGAGCCTCTCAGTTCCCGCCTCCCATCCTCCTGCGGTGGGCACAGTTCAAGAAGAGCAGCTGCCTGGACTCCCACGGCCTGTGGCAGAAGACAACTGCCCTATCACCATTTTAATTAGCATTGAAATCATAACACTCGTTTGCTTGACATTCAACACATGTTGACTTGTGTATATGTTGTGTCCCAGGTTATTGGATTTAAATGATTATTGGAGTTACGTGGTGAGAAACTTTTCATTCATCAAACTATTCAAAAAACTTTTCCGTATGGATTTTATTGATCTCTAGAACTAAAACTAATAGGAAAACATGAACCTTAGATATTAGCTTTGCAAAGTGTACATTTTGTGGAATAAGGAGCACAGAATAGGAAAGCCGAGTGATTGGTCCAAGATACCCCAGCCCTTTACTGGCAAAGAGTAAACCTAGATCTCTTTACAACTGCAGTAAAACAGATGAGGAGAAGCATTAGCTTGTAGGACAATGGTTTCAAACTCCAATTTACACAAGAAATCAATGTGAAACTGCTCCTGTTGGAAAGGCACAGGGACTCTGACTTTCACCTTCTCAGCATCTTCCTCCTTCCCAAGGTGGCTGTATTTTTAGCGAAATGAAATTGACTTCAAACAGTTAGGGAACCTCTGAGAGATACAAAACCCAGGTTGGAAACCACTCTTTTTATGGGGGGAGAAGCCTAATATTTGGAGAAATACAAAGTTTAAACAGGGTTGCAGTTTAAAAACTATATATAATGTATCAGCTTTACTCAGTGCTTACCCTACCAGGTACTGGGCTTCCTGCTTTACCTGCTGTGTTTGATTTAAGCCTCACAACAACTCTCTAAGATAGGTACTATTATTTCTTTTAACAAAAACAAAGTGAGGAGTTCCGTAGTGGCTCAGTGGAAAGGAATCCAACTAGTAACAACGAGGTTGTGGGTTCCATCCCTGGCCTTGCTCGGTAGGTAGGTTAAGGATCCAGCATTGCTGTGGGGCTGTGGGTATAGGTTGCAGATGCAGCTCGGATCTAGAGTTGCTGTGGCTGTGGCGTAAGCCGGTGGCTACAGCTTGACCTGGGAACTTCCATATCCATATGCCAAGGGTGTGGCCCTAAAAAGACAAAAAAAAGAAAAAAAAAGAAAGAAAAAGTGAGACTCAAGGTCAATTTAATTGTTCACCTACTAAGTAGTAGAACCAAGTTTGTTTTTTGAAAACAGGCCTATTTCCAAAGACTGAGCAAATAACTATACTAAGCTATTCCTCAAGTGATATCATGAGAAAGGAAGAGAGTCATGTTGAAACAGAAGGACAACTCACTGAATTGTGGGAATTCAGAGGACCAATTTTGTCATAGTTTGGGTTGGAGTTAGTTATTCATTCAGTCAACGAATATTTACCAGTCACATACTATGTGCCTGGCACTGGGTATACACGAGTGAGTAAAATATACATAACTTTTCAGTAATTCAACAAAAAATGTATCAAGCACAAGGGGAGGAGGGGTAAGTCCTGAGGTGGCCCTGGTGATAGGAAGTCAGCACTGTCCTGCTTGAAAATCTGACTCCACCAACCAAATGTGGTTACTCTTTCCACTTCTCAGCTTTCAATAAGAACTGAGAATGTGCGAGGGGGAGGGAGTAGGAGGGACTGGAGTTTAGAGTTATTAGATGCAAACTATTGTATTGGAGTGGATACGCAATGACAGAGATCCTGTTGTATAGCACAGGGAACTATATCTAGTCACTTGTGATGGAACATGAAGGAGAATAATGTGAGAAAAAGAATGTGTGTATATATATATATACATGTATGTATGAATGACCGGGCCACTTTGTATACAGCAGAAATTAATAAAACATTATAAATCAACCATAATTAAAAAGACAGAAAGCTTTTAAAACTTCTGGTCAAAAGAACTGAGAATGTGACAGTTTAGATTGCATCATAGATTACAAAAGCCTAGCCTTGGAAATGAATGACTAAAAAATCACTTCCTTGTTTTATTTTTTTTTTTTCCGGTGTGTTTTACCATAACTAGCTTCTACTAGTAAGAAGATGACAATGCTTTTTTATAACATCATATTTCACTGTAATTTAAGTTAAAATGTTCCTATTGTCAAGTTTAAAAGGAAATAGCATTCTCTCTAGACTGAGAATCCTTAGAGGGGACAGTTTAGAACCAAGGTCACTGTTTTGGTTTTCATAAGGTGCATTCATCATAAAGGTAAATACTTCTCTCTCATTCACACACACCACACACACAAAATCCAGCTTTCATGGCTGCTGTAATTCACTGAGTGACCGCCTTGGGTTAAAGTCACATAGAGGTCCATCACTACAGTAGTTTCAATGGATCATCCTTCACAAAGTTCTATTTTCAAGGCTCTTTTGAACAAAGTTCAAGAAATCTACCTGGGCCCCTCTGTTTTCTTGTCTCCTCTGTGAACTGTTGTATCAGTCTGACAGGGCTGGAGTGTGTTTGTTCTGGGCGAAGTATTAGGAGTCTTGCCTAAGATGGTGAGACTTTGTAGCCTCCACAATAATAGTTCAAAGTTCTCCTTTCCTCTGTATTCTTGTTGCTATAGGCACATACAAGTATGGTGCTACAAACCATTCTTTCCTTTCACATTCTTCTTTGAAAGTGGCATTGATGTAGATTCAATTCTTATCTTTCCAGTAGTTAATGTTAGTATTTAATATTTGCTCTGTAAAGTAGGTGCTTCCAGTGGAATCCCATCTTGACTCAGTGGTTAACGAATCTGACTAGAAACCATGAGGTTGTGGGTTCGATCCCTGGCCTTGCTCAGTGGGTTAAGGATTCGGCATTGCCGTGAGCTGTGGTGTAGGTTGCAGACGCGGCTCAGATCCTGCATTGCTGTGGCTGTGGAGAAGGCCGGCAGCTACAGCTCCTGTTAGACCCCTAGCCTGGGAACCTCCATATGCCGCAGGTGCGGCACCAGATAAGGCAAAAAGACACACACACAAAAAAAGTAATAATAGACCAGAAGAATCAACAAGTCATATACCAAATAGACATAAACAACTAGAAAAATACAAGCAGGAGGTTCCCAGGCTAGGGGTTTAATCGGAACTATTGCTGCCGGCCTACGCCAGAGCCACAGCAACACCAGATCCAAGCCACGTCTGCAGCCTACACCAGAGCCACAGCAACGCAGGATCCAAGACATGTCTGCAACCCAAACCACAGCTCATGGCAACGCCGGATCCTTAACCCACTGAGCAAGGCCTGGGATCGAACCCGCAACCTCGTGGTTCTTAGTTGGAGTCATTTCCACCGCGCCACGACGGGAACTCCTATTATTACTTTTTTCCCTAAGCACATGCTATTTCCCTTGTCCTGGCTGCTATCATTTCCTCCTCTGGATTATTGCAATCTCCTAAGTGATTTCTGTGCCTTAAGTTTTACCCCCTGGGCCAACACCCCTAATTCCTTCTCCACAATATACCTAAAGTGATCTTTCCAAGGTAATCATGCCATTTCTCTGCTTAAAATCTTTGAATTTCTCCCTGTGCTCTCAAGCTAAAGTCCAAAATCTTTAATTATTTGGATCCTGCATTTTAGGACATGTGCTTACCTTGTGAGTCTTGGCTATAACCCTCCAACTCTCACACTCTAAGCTTTAATCCTTTTGAAGTTCATGCAGCTGAACAACCAAGTTTTAGGAAGAGGAGGGAAACACCTGGGTCTTAAAAACAATCAGATTTCAATGCTTTTATGTTTCTTTTCGTCATCTTTTCTCAGTATCAGTAGCATTTTAGCTCACTGCAGATTCGTTTTCCTTGTATGGTGGGGAAGGTGGAAACCAGTGGCTCCAGATTTGCACCTTACTTTTTATAGAATTGTAATTTGTGACCAATTTATAGAACTCTTAACACCATGCCGTATTCCTCTCAGATAATGATAGTAGAAACATTCTGGAAGCTAAAGAGAGGAGTTTGTAGTCAGGAAAACTAAAAGATTTTCAAGAAAGATGGAATGGTCAATAATATTAAAAGTCTAATAAGTTCTTATTTTATTCCATTTTTACTTTTGGCCGAGCTCTTGGCATGCAGAAGTTCTGGGGCCAGGGATCAAACCCACAGCACAGCAGTGACCAGAGCCACAGCAGTGAAAACACTGGATCCTTAATCCACTGCACACCAGGGGAAATCCCCAATAAGTTTATTTATTTATTTTTTCTTTTTATGGCTGCACCCACAGCATATGGAAGACCTCAGGCCAGATACTGAATCTGAGCTGCAGCTGTGGCAACACCAGATCCTTTAACCCACTGCACTGGACTGGGGATCGAACCCAAACCCTTGCAGTGACCCGAGCCACTGTGTTCGGATTCCTAACCCACCACACCATGGTGGGAACTCCTAAAAGCTTATTTTTAAAATACAATTTAAAATGATGGGTGGCTTGATAATTAGGAAGCCAGTTCTAATCAACCTGATTCTTGGCAGGTCTAGCAGACCTTCTTGATTCCAGGAAGATCCATCAGTAAAAACACAAGCAGATGGATGGACTTTGGCCATGTCCTAGTCCACAAAGGGATTAGAATGCCCCCAGGAGGTTTATGGAAAAGGCACATAAGATTTTAATCAAAACAAACTAGTTTTGGACACATAGCAATTAAAACAAGATTAGTTACCCTAAATCGTATCATCTATCTCCTGAGTTCACAGACCTGTCTCACCCTCCTGGAACCAGCAGCCCAAGTTTTGCTAAACTTAATATCAGACAGAATTTATAGTCTCAGATCACTTGCATGTTTCCTGGAGTATAAATATCTAATATTTGAAAGATATTTAACATGTTTCAAATTGTTTCCACATGCTTTATCTCCAAACCATCCCAAGAGGTCCTACCTTCACTTTATGGATATGGAAACTAAGGCTGGAAGTGGACAATGTTTGTTTTGGAGAAGAAAACACATGCATAATATCAGCATACCACTTTATTATTTACCTTTTTCCTAATCAGAATTTTTGCTTATGTTTCTTTTTTTGTGGAGGTATAATTGATGTACACAATTACTAACTTTTAGGTTTACAGCATAGTCATCGACAGCTTTTAAAGGTTATATTCCATTTCTAGTTATTGTAAAATATTGGCTATATTCCCTGTTTTGTACAACATGTACTTGTAACTTTTTATTTTATATGCAGTAAGTCGTACATCTTAAGCTCCTACCCCATCTCGTCCCTCTTCTCTTCCCTCTCCCCACTGAAAACAACTAGTTTGTTCTACATATCTGTGAGTTTCTTTTTTATTATATTCACTCATTTATTTTATTGTTAGATTCAACATATAAATGATATCATACAGTATTTTTCTTTCTCTGACTCATTTCACTTAGCATAATGCCCTCCAAAGTCCAACCTTGTTAATTGCAAATGGAAGAATTTCATTATTTTTTATGGCTGAGTAGTATTCCATTGTGTGTGTGTGTGTGTGTGTGTGTGTGTGTGTATCACATCATTTTTATCCATTTATCAGTTGATGGATCAGCCTTCCCCTTTATTTGCTGCTCTAGGGTGAGACGTCATCAGACACGGTACTGCATCTTTAGGACCTGTGTACGAAGGATTTCAGACCTGACAACATCTCTCTCCCAACTGCTGCCCAGCCCACAAGCATTGCAGGAAAGTGGCACAATCATTTCAGAAACTTTCTCCATGTATGCTACATGTTTCACAGGCAAAAACAATCACGATTACAGAGAGCTACTCAATCTATGTGATAATGAAAGAATTAGGTTGTCTACCAACTTTTGGTTAGGCAAGGAGGAGAACCAAACACAGCTGTTTTTTCTTCAAAATAGAAGTAATCCTGCTAATTACAACTCTGTAAAGTACAAAAGGCACAACGAAGAAAATAATCTCAACACACAAAGATAACCACTGTAACACTTTGGTGTATACCATACCAGCTGTTTTATTTTTGTTCACACTGACATACATATGTGAATTTAAAAAATCATTTAAAGCATATTATTTAGTAACTTATTTTCATATGTTGTGATCTATTTCCATGTTAAAAAATGTATTTTTTTTCTTTTTAGGGCTGTACCTGAGGCATATGGAAGTTCCCCACGTTAGGGGTTGAATGGGAGCTGCAGCTTCCAGTCTGCTCTATAGTTACAGCAATGCCAGATCTGAGCCAAATCTGTGACCTACTCTGAAGCTTTCAGCAACACTGGATCCTAAGCCACTGAACCCACATCCTCATGGATACTAGTGAGGTTCTTATCCCACCAAGCCACAACAGGAACTCCTGTAATATCATTTTTAATGTTTGCATGGTATACTGTTGTATGCAGGTATCATAATTAATTTCATCAAATCACATATTGTTGGACATTTAGGTTGTTTACAAATTTTCTGTACTAACAAATAGAAGAAAACTTCCTTGATTATTTCCTTAGGATAATCCCAAGAGTTGAATTTCAGGATCAGAGATTACACATATCTACAAGTTTGATTCATGTTGTCAAACTAGTATTTATATTCCTGACAGGTGTGATTAAGATGTATTTTATTATCATCTCTATCTTACAGATAAAGAAATTGAGGTTAAAGGTCATAGAACACTTTGGAATGCCCAGAGGAGAGCAGCATATAGTAATTCAGGAAGTCCTTTATTCATTAATTCATTATTCAATGAGTGCCAATTTGGGGGCAGAGAATTTTATTTAGCTTTGGAGATATTTGCTATTGATGGGGCCTCTGCTGGTCTACTACGTTGGGGACTGGAAAGGCACTACCTGCAGCCATAGACAGAAGCTAATTAAAAAAAAAAAAAAGCCTGCTTAATTGGAGTCAGGGAGGGAGGCCTAAATCATACCCAGTTACTCTTCCCTCATTTGAATGGTCTTGGAAGCCCTTCCTCACTGTACAGTAGAAAGGATAAGGGCAAGGCATCCTTGTGGAATTCTAGCTTCTAAGTTGGGTGACTCAGAGTGGGCCTCAGTTTTATCACTTGTAAAATGGGGATAATGTTGGCACCTATTTGGGTGTATTAGTTGCTCATGGCTGCTGAAACGAATTGCCAAAATTCCGTGGCTTAAGACAAACATTCTCTCACAGATCTGGGGCAAAAGAAGTCCAGGTTCAATTTCCCTGGGCCAAAATCAAAGGGTCTCTAGACAGTAGAGGGGAGAATCCTTCCTTGCTTCTTCAGTTTCTAGTGGTTGCCGGCATTCCTTGACTTTGGGCTGCAATTGTACTGTCCCCCCACCCCCACCCCGCCCACCCGCCCACCCGCCCTTTTGTTTCTCCGTGAAATCCTCTTCTACCTCCCTCTTATAAGGATGAGTGTAATTGCAGTTAGGGCCCGTTTTGATAATCCAGGATAACGTTTCCAACTGGAAATCCTTAACTTAATTTGAAAAGACTGTTTCTACTTAAGGTAACATGTACAGGTTCCTGGGCCTGATATCTTTGGAGGCTGTTATCTGCCTATTACAGTGAGGGCTGTTATAAGGAGACTCAGCCCACAGAAGATTGAGCACAGCATCAGCCAGTAGAGAACCAGTAAATTAAAGGGCTGTTATAATGTTCAAAGCACATCCATAACATGTAGAGGAATATGAGAAATTAAGGAATGAGATAAAAGCAAATCAATCAACAGTTTATCTCGCTCCTGTTGCCAGAATTTGGCCTCTGTCTACTGGTGCTGAATTGAAACACAGAGACAGTTTTGGGTAAAGGAGAAAAAAAAAAATAGCTTTATTGCTCTGCCAGGCAAAGGAGGGTCACGGCAGACTAATTCTTTAAAGACTGTGCATTCCCCCCAACCAAGAAATAATTGCGAGAAGTTTTTTAGAAAAAAGGAGAAAAATGGGCTTTCAGATAGGAATCAGGATCTGGACAAACATGCATTCTTCTTTGGGGAATCTTAGCCATCAAAGCTGGAGTTAGATAATCACGATGGTGGTCTTCTGGGTTATTGTCTAGAATAACTACTTGCGAAAAGGGCATACTGATCAGAGATTAGAACTAACTAGGAAAGTTCCTGAAAAACATAATGTGCTAATAACCTTTAACCCACAGGCAATTATGCTCAGGGTGCCTAATCTTTAGCTTACAGATGATTGCAATTAATTAAGCCAGGGAGAAGGACAAGGAAGGGCTCTAAAATGTTGTTTTAAAAGTATTCATTTCTAAAAGAAGCATAAGGAATATAACTTTTTCTTTGGTATATTCCTTGAGAGGGAAGCATGATCCTGCCCCGAGGCTGAACTGTTTCTTGGCTGTTCCTCCCTTCCCTGAACAGCAACTATCTGACCCTGATCCTAGGAACTCAGGGAACGTCATGACAGCTGAATGAGGCGCATTTCCCAAGAACAGGAAATGAGGTACACAGAAAGGCTCCTGTGCGCAGGAAGCCCACAGAGCCATGTCTGACTTCACTCTCTCAACTGGGTTTTGCAAATCCTTCCATCCAGGTTGCCTCAGACCCTGCCTGCTTACATCCTCACTCAGGATTCTCCTGCTTGTGGTCTCGCCCCCTCTATGCCCCGCCCGCCCCGCCCACCCGGCGTGGAGACCTCAGGCTGTAGTGCTCTGGAAGAGTGAGGGATGTTTGTTCTACTGCCCGTTAAATCCTAGGCCATTCTTTCTGATTCTGTCTTCTTTCTCAGCCTGAGATTTATTCACCCGACTAAACTAGATTTACTGAGCTTAATGGTGGCAAGTTAATTGCTTTCAGATGGAAAAACGAGAGAGGGAGCTGTTGGAAGCAGACTGGCGATATTACCGGACAGCCCGCACGGAATAGGTTGGGGCCTACATGCCTCCGTCGCTGAGCCTGGGGGGCCTAAACTCTGCGCAGGCGCAGTGGGCTCGACTCGCCATGCCGACTGTCAGCGTGAAGCGGGATCTGCTCTTCAGAGCCCTGGGCCGGACCTACAGTGAGTGCCAGCCCTATGATTCTGTGCCTTATGCCCCAGGCTGGGATTCACCTCTCCAAAAAGGCATTGTGGCCAAGTTCATATTTTCCAGCAGATTTTGGCCTTGGGCGCTTCCGCGGCTTGGCGGTAGCCTCTGGGAAGCGGCATCTCGGGTGCCATTGCATCACCCGTACCTGATGGGCTCGCGGTGTCATTCATTCAGCGATCTTGCGTCGAGCGCCTGCTGCGTGTGTGATGCCAGGGAGTAGAATAGGAATGAAGCCCCGGGTTGCACACTGAGTGTAGCTAAGTGAGTGCAATACGAAGAATTCTGTGGGAACTCCATTTACGAGCAGGAAGCTGGGAAGGCGTTCTTTCCTAGTGTTATTTATTTTAACGTTTACTGAGAACCTGTTAAGTGCCAGGCACTGTTCTAGCGCTTTGGGAATACAGCGGTGCAGAAGGCACATAAAGTCCAGGATCACATTCTGATGAGAGATGCAGATAGTAAGCCCAGCGAATTAATAAATTTCAGATGATGTTAAATGCTGTCAAGGAAACAAAAAAGATTCTGTGCAAAGAACAGCATTAGATAAGATTGTAAAATGTGGGCTGAGCCCTGAGTGACTCGGTGGGCTTAGCCTTCCGGCTATACTTATCTCTTTAGTTCTGAAAACACTACCATTTAAAATAGGGAGACTAATTAAGTACAGTTATCAGTTACCCTGTAGATGTAGCAGTTGAAGTTGTATTATCAGTTTGTATAACGGTTGTGCTAATTGATTTGTGAGAGCTGTTTTTGGTTTTAGGGCTCAGTGTAAAAAAGCCCTAGTTGGTTTAACAAGTACTGCTTCCTACAATAAGATGTTACTGTGAAAGTAAAGTTAGCTTTTAAAAACGTTTCTTTTCTTTTCTTTTTTTTGTCTTTTCTGGGGCCACACCCGCCGCGGCATATGGAGGTTCCCGGGCTAGGGGTCTAGTCAATGTTGTGGCTGCTGGCCTATGCCGCAGCCACAGAAACGCGGGATCCGATTGGCGTCTGCAATCTACACCACAGCTCACGGCAACACTGGGTCCTAAACTCACTGTGCAAGGCCAGGGATTGAACCCGCAACCTCATGGCTCCTAGTGAGATTCGTTAACCACTGAGCCACGATGGGAACTCCTAAAAACGTTTCTTAAGGCATACATTTAGATACTATGTACACTTGACCCTTGAACAATCCAAGTAGAATTGGGCGGATCCATTTATAGAAAGATTTATTTTCACCAGTAAATACTAAGGTACTGTATAATCTGTGGTTGTTGAACACTGCTGTGTAAAACTCAGGAGTCCAACTGTAAGTTATACAGAGATTTTGGACTTGATGGGGGGTGGGTGCAGGGAATCGGAATCCCTGATCCCTGTCTTATTTACTGGTCAACTATATTCTTAAAATGGTATTCTCTCTAGGGTTCTGCCATAAGTCCCTGAAAGTAGAGGTAATACTCTTAGCCTCTGAACTGGCCTCTGATTCCTTATACTTTTTACTTCATACTATGCTTTTTTATATTTCTTACCCATACTTCTAAACCATATTCTCACTAATTGTGTATGACATGCTTGAATTACACAAGATGATATGTCGCAAATACTTGCTCAGGATGTTTGTGATCACTTGGCTATCCATATCTGGGAAAGTAAAAAAATAATTCAGGTTTTAAAAAGTGATGAGGTTTAGGAGTTCCCGTCGTGGCTCAGTGGTTAACGAATCCGACTAGGAACCATGAGGTTGCGGGTTCGAACCCTGGCCTTGCTCAGTGGGTTAAGGATCTGGCATTGCAGTGAGCTGTGGTTTAGGTAGCAGATGTGGCTCAGATCCCGAGTTGCTGTGGTGTAGGCTGGCGGCTGCAGCTCCAATTCAACCCCTAGCCTGGGAACCTCTGTATGCCGTGGGTGCAGCCCTAAAAAGACAAACAAATGAACACTACTCTGCAGCAACCTGAGCCACTGCAGTCAGATTCCTTTTTGTGTGTGTATGTGTATGTGTGTTATTTTTTTTAGGGCTGCACCCACAGCATATGGAGGTTCCCAGGCTAGGGGTCCAATTGGAGGTGTAGCCGCCGGCCTATGCCCTGGCACTGCGAGATCCAGCAGCATCTGCAACCTACACCACAGCTCACTGCAATGCCGAATCCTTAACCCACTGAGGGAGGCCAGGGATTGAACCCACATCCTCATGGATGCTAGTCGGGTTCATTAACTGCTAAGCCATGACAGAACTCCTGCAGTCAGTTTCTTAATGCACTGTACCATAGTGGGAACTCCTCAAGGTGCTTTTGTTTTGTTCATTCTGCTCCTTTGGGGCAGTTTTGTCTCCTTGGTCTACCTTTTTTATTGCCTTTCTGCTCAGGTGTTTTCCTCTTGACACTCTTTTTTTTCTTTTTTCTTTGCTTTTTTCTTTTTTTGTTTTGTTTTTTCTGTTTTTTTGTTTTTTGTTTTTTATTTGTTTTTTTTTTGTTTTGTTTTGTATTTGTTTCTTCTTGACACTCTTTTTAATCAGTTTGTTTTCACTGTTCTTCACTCTGATCCCATTTTGCCTTCCTGTGATCGCTGGCAGTGCTCCCAGAGCTACCTGTGTGTTTCATGTAAACACCAAAGATGTAGTTGCTTAGCTGTGTTAGTTGTCTATTACCGCATAATAAGTTACCTCCAAATTTAGCAGCTTAAAACAGCAGTCAAATGATGTTTTGTGATGATGTTAGATGTTTCTGAGGTTCAGGGATGGGGGCAGTGGCTCAGCTGGGTGGTTCTTACTCTCACCTGTTTGTGGTAAAGATGTCATATTTATAGTTATCCCAAGGCCTGACTGGGGCCGGAGAGTCTAATTCCAAGGTCACTCAGGTGTTTGTTGGCTGACCTCAGTGCCTTGCTGATTTTTGAGACTTTAGTGCCTTCTGCCATGACCTCTCCATGGATTGTTTGCAACATGGTGGTTTGTTGGTCCAGAGGAGCAAGTAGTCAAGAGAGCGCTCAAGACAGAAGCCACAGTTTTTACCTCCATCTCAGAAGTGATGTATCATCCCCTTGCTGTATTCTTGAGATCATGCAGACCAATCCTGGCACCATGTAGGTAGGGGCTGCAGAGGGTGTGGGTACCAGGAGGCAGGTATTCCTGGGAGCTGACTGCCACAGTTTGCCCTCTGGTCCCTGGTGATTCATGTTCCTCCCTCATGCGAAAATACACTCCCCTCCAAGATCCCAAAAAGTGTCATCTCATTATAGCAGCAGCTCAGAATCCAGAGGCTCATTATCTAAATCAGGTTCAGTGGTGGATGAAGCTCTTCAAGTATAGTCCTTCAGCTGCTTGAGTTTAATTATCATGGCCTGAGACTAAGGAGACAGATGATCTTCCTGATTACCCCTGACTTAGGTGTAGGACATTCCTCTTCAGAAGGGGAAAATGGGAGACACAAAGGAGCTATTGGTTCATGACAGTTCTGAAATTGAGCAGGCAGATGTTGGAGATCCTTGATTAGATCTTAGGGCCTGGAATCACTGTACTTGGTTCTGCCCTACCCCCTTTGTTCCATCCTCTTGGTGATCATTATTTTATTTTATTTTATTGTCATTTTGCCTTTTCTAGGGCCTCACCCGTGGCATATGGCGGTTCTCAGGCTAGGGGTCGAATCGGAGCTATAGTCGCTGGCCTATGCCACAGCCACAGCAACGCGGGATCCGAGCCACGTTTACGACCTACACCACAGCTCACGGCAACGCCAGATCCTTAACCTGCTGAGCGAGGCCAGGGATGGAACCCGCAACCTCATGGTTCCTGGTTGGATTCATTAACTGCTGAGCCACGATGGGAACTCCTGGGTAATCATTATTTTATTTTTTAGTGAAAGAAAACACATGCTCTATATTTGAGTGGTTTCCTCTGGCTGTTTTCCACTGATAGAATTTTGGAGGTTCAAAGATTATTTCATCCTCTCTGTCCATTTCAGCTCCAGGTCACAATGTTTCTGCATATATATTTCTTTAAAAAAAACTTTGTGGGTCTTTGGTCAGTTTTACTGGTTTCTACTTCATTAGTCAAAAGCCACACCACCCACAAATCTGAATTAAGCTGCTTGTACCTTGGGCTTCTGCAGATACAATGCCCTTATTTAAGCTCATTTGTTTGCTGAATGCACTTGTGAGGCACATCCTTAATTTGTATGTAGTACCTGTTGTCTGAATGATGAGTGCCTTTGATTTTACTGAGTCTCAAGGTTTTATAATTATACCTTTGATTTCATCTTTGGACTGTGTTTCCCTGGCAATGCTCTGAATTTGCTCTTTGCTCAGAAGTCATTTCTGAATTTTATTATTGTTTTAGATTTGGGGAGGCTGAGAGTTTTGAAGACCATCAGGTCCTGGCTCCTTTCTGTTTAATAGTTTTTCCTTTAGTTTATTTCTTCTCTCATTAGAAACCAGGTAATGCTTTCAGCCCTGGTTGGAAGGTTAGTTAGCTTACCAGCTGAATCGGGTACATTTTCTCCAGGCCACACAACTGTAGGCAGCAGTGTTGCTAAACTTTCTGCTTTTGCCTAAGAATGAATAATCTTTGGTCAGTTTCTAATAACACTTTCTCACTTTCCTCCATATCTGCACCCTTGTTAGAAACTGAGGCTTTTAACAGCTTTTTCAAGGCACCTTAGGTTTTCATTTACACTGTCAAAGCCATCCCATGTTTTCCTGTGTTTGGCTATGGCAGCACGCCACTTCCAGGGACTGAAGCCTATGTCAGTTGTCTCTTGCTATATAACAAATTACGCTAGTACTTAGCATAAAACAATAAGCCTTTATTATTTCCCACAGTTTCTGAGAGAGCAGAATAGAAGAATTGGTGTGGCTGGGTAATCTGGCTCTGGCCGCTTAAGAGGTTGTAGTCACCTCAAGGCTTGGCTGGGCTGGAGAAGATGCTTCCAAACTCCCTTGGGGGTTGTTTCAGACCTCGGTTCACAGAAGAGTGTGCAGACCAGGGGGCAGGGATCGCGGGGCGGGGCAGGGGGTGCTCTGTCATTTACTGCCCACCCACACATTCATCCATACCAGCGAGAGCGAGCCATCCTAGATGCCACCTGCTCACTCATGTCCCAGTTAGTCCCTGAGGCTTAGAGATTGTGTCTCTGACATTTCTCACATTCTTCCTTCTTCCTCAGGCTCACTGTTGCTGCTGAGTAATCAGGACCTTACTGTCTCACTTGTTTGTTTCAGTAGACCCTGTTCCAACCTGTCCACCACCCCGCAACCATCCTTTAAAATGAAGAGCTAATCATGCTGTTGCCCAGCTGGAAATCCTTTAGTGTAACTCCCCGCTGCCTTGGGCCAGAGGGCAAATCCTCTTGGCATTATGAGCTGACTTCTTGCTACGCGTTCAGTCATATCTCTTCCTGACATGAACTTCATGCTTCATCTGTATTGAACTTTCCTGATGGCCATGCTGTTGTCTCATTCCCCAGAGTCCTTGCCTAATGAACTCACTCTTTCTGTGAAGTCTTTGCTGATCCCCTCAGTAGAGTTGATTTGCTTCCTTTGTGCCAACTCTGTACTTTGCACTTAACATCATTATTATCTTACTATTATTTTTTTTGCTTGTTTTTTAGGGCTGCACCCGCGGCATATGGAGTTCCCAGGCTAGGGGTCCAATCAAAGCTGTAGCCGCTGGCCTACGCCACAGCCACACCAGATCCAAGCTACATCTGCAGCCTACACCACAGTTCACGGCAATGTTGGATCCTTAACCCACTGAGTGAGGCCAGGGATTAAACCTGCGTCATCATGGATGCTAGTTGGACTTGTTAACTGCTGAGCCAGGACAGGAACTCCAACTTATATGATTAACATTTCTGTATTTACACATATGATTTGTTTACTAGAGTAGGAATTAGTTAAGGCAGGAATTGTGTTTTATTTGTCTTTGTAGCCCTCACACCTAGTACAGTGCCAATATATAGTAGGTGCTTAATAAATGTCTCTGAAGTTGAAGTTCAGTGTCAGGATCAGTAATCTTAAGACCAGCTTTTCACTAGAATGTACTGTCAGTGATGGTTTGCATTCAGTTTTTTTTGTTGTTGTTGTTCTTTTAGGGCTGCACCGAGCCACATGGAGGTTCCCAGGCTAGGGGTTGAATCGGAGCTGTGGCTTCTGGCCTATACCTCAGCCACAGCAACGTGGGATCTGAGCTGCATCTATGTTCAGTTTTTGGTAACAAGAAAACCCTGAAAATGCTTATTCAAGTGGCAAAGCAAAGAAGGATATAATTTAAAAATAAGGAAGAGAACTATTAATTATTGCAACGTAACTTTGTTTCAGGGTGCTATGCCAGGCCCATTTTCTCCATGATACTCATTTACATCTTTTAAATAGTTGCATGCTTATGAATAAGTGGCTGTGAAATGCTATATGAATGGCATAGAAATCAGAAAGTTTACATAAGGTACCATGCTCTCAGAGCTAGTAGGTGGAACCATGAGAATTTGAACTTGAATTGGCCTGGCTCCAAAGCCAGATGTCAGGCCACCTCAGGGAATTTTATTTTATTTTATTTTATTTACTTATTGCTTTTTTTTAGGGCCACACTTGTGCCATGTAGAGGTTCCCAGGCTAGGGGTCGAATCAGAGCTGTAGCCACTGGCCTATGTCACAGGCACAGCAAAGCCAAATCCGAGCTACACCATAGCTCACTTCAACGCCAGATCATTAACCCACTGAACAAGGCTGGAGATTGAACCCACAACCTCATGGTTCCTAGTCAGATTCGTTAACCACTATGCCATGATGGGAACTCCAGGGAATTTTAAATGATAGCATTTATAGGACATTATTACATTGTGTTGGATCTATGATTTGGAGTCTACATTTACGCTGGATCCCTGCCTAGCACGTTGTTTTTCTTCCAAGTAAATGTAATCCCCCCAGTGCAGGTAACTTAACTCGTGTAGCTGATGTTAGATGAATCAGAGCGTTATTTAATAGTTTTGGTTTTCTTTTTTTCTTTAAAAGTCCTTTTTTGGTTAAGCTTTTCTTGATTTGTTTTTAAGTGGCGATATCTGATGCTTGCTATTTAGTATGCTTGATGTAAGATGATTAAAAAAATGCTGTTTGTATGCTATTTTCATTTGTACTGAATGGATTAAAATTAGCAATCTTTTTTTTTTCCTAGCCAATGAAGAATTTGATGAACTATGTTTTGAATTTGGTCTGGAACTCGATGAAATTGTATGTATTGGATATATATTTCTTTATTATTGTGTGTATAATAAGTTCATTGTATTTTATTTGTGTTACCTTCTGGTTAGACTAAGATGCAGCATCTGTGGACCCTAATGATTTCTGAGTTCTCTGTGTTCAGGGGCTAAGCTCTGATTATAGCTAGTGTTGTGGAGGTGGGTCGACCCTCTCAGGTAACCCCAGGATGAGAGTCAGCTCCCCAGCAGTGAAGTATCACTGGCAGATAACCAAGTGGAAAGGCGCTGGGAGCAGTGGAAACTGCTTCGGCCAGTCAGTGTTTCCTTGGCCTCTGGGTCCCACTCTTTCATGTCCTCTGCGCCCACCCCACCTTCCTCCAGGCTTATTTAACCAGTTTTAATTCATTTTTCATTTATTACTCTATACATTGATCTTTAAAAATGATCTCCCACTTTTTGAAGAATTGCTTGTAAAAATAATTTTGAAGCATTTTCTCAGTCTTTCGATTGCATAATGATTAAAATGTTTAAAAGCAGTTTTATTTACCAAATATGTTATTAAAGATGGTTATAAATTAAGTCACTATACTTGTAACTGAAAAGATAATTTTTGTCTCATAATTAGTGTTTTTTTTCCTTTGAGCCTTTCGTCTTCCTTGTCCTGTTCAGTGTTTTATAACACTACAAGGTTAGAAAAATCTTCAGATGGACTGAAACCCTTGTTGTCTTGCCTTGTTTTTCCTGCTGCTTCTTTAGTAATGTTACAGAAAGATTTTTTTTATTGATGAGCATCTGTCTGCTTGAGAAGTCAACTGAGATTTTTTTTGCAGTTTATATAATAATTTTATTAGAACCCAATTATGTTTGAGGCTGTGTGATATCTAAGCACTGGAATGGATATCAGGAAAATTGAGTATTAGCCCGAGTTCCCACATTTACTAGCTGTATGACCGTGGACAGCTCTAGTCACATTGCCTCTCTGGCCTCCTTTTCACCTGTGAAATGAAGGGTTTGGATTATCTGCTGTATGGCGCAGTGATATCTAGTCACTTGTGATGGAACATGGTGGAGGATAATGTGAGAATAATGTATCTACACACACACACACACACACACACACACACACACACACACACATATATGTTAGACTGGGTCACTTTGCTGTACAGCAGAAATCGATGGAACAATGTAAATCAACTATAATGAAAAATAACCTAGAAAAATAAAAAATAAAATTGAAATAAAGGGTTTGGATTATATGATTTCTGCAGATCCCTCCGGCTTCAAAATTTCTGTGGCCCTTGATTTCCATAACACTTTTGTGAGTATTGACAAACCCAGTCTCCACATAGCTTTCTATGAGGTGATATGCTGAAAATGGAAGTTTAAGCAACTGTCCTTTTTGTCAAAAAAAGTAGGCCATTTTTTTGTTTGTATTCCTTCTTTTCTCTGGTTACCACATTTTCTCCCCTTCTTTAAATGGGTCCCTGCTGAAATCCAGCATCCCCTATGAGGATTCATCTTTCCTCACTTTAAAAAAAAAAAGGTGATTTTATTGACCCCATTGATTAAACTTGGTTTAAATTCTAACTTCTTCCCCTGCCTCTTGCCATATACCTGCCCATCCCCTTCATTTCTCTTTCCCTTTCCTGCTCCCTCTTCGTCTTTTTTTTTTTTTGTCTTTTCTGTCATTTCAGGGCCGCACCCTCGGCATGTGGAGGTTCCCAGGCTAGGGGTTCAATTTGAGCTACAGCTGCTGGCCTACGCCACAGCCCCAGCAACGCCAGATGTGATCCACGTCTGCGACCTACACCACAGCTCACGGCAACATCAGATTCTTAACCCACTGAGCACGGCCAGGGATCGAACTCACAACCTCATGGTTCCTAGTTGGATTCGTTTCCACTGTGCCACGACGGGAACTTCTTCTTCTTCTTTTTTTTTTAAGGGCTGTACCAGCAGCATGTGGAGGTTCCCAGGCCAGGGGTCAAATCGGAGCTGTAGCTGCCAGCCTACGCCACAGCCATGGCAGATTCGAGCCACAGCAGTGACAGATCCGAGCCGCGTCTGTGACCTACAGCACAGCTCACAGCAACACCAGATCTTTAAGCTGCTGAGCAAGGCCAGGGATCGAACCCGCAACCTCATGGTTCCTAGTCGGATTTGTTAACTGCTGCGCCACGACGGGAACTCCTTCGTCCTCTTCTTCCCATTCCTTTTTTATTTTTAACTTTTCCCAAATTTTAAAATATGCGTCCTGAGTTTGAGGTGCCCAGTGTAGGTGTTCCTTGGAGCCCAGCACAGCCTTGTGTGGCCCCAGCATTGTGTGGACTCTGTGATTCCTCAAGTGTCACACACAGTGCTTATTGATCAAAAGCAAATTTTTCTATATGCAGCACCAGTGCAGACTCTAATTCTTTATTTGGACAATAATTTGAACTGCTCATACTGTGGCAGTGGGAGGACATCATGTAAAACAAAAATCATTACATATATTGATAGGAATCCATCAGCTATTTTAGTGGGTTGTTGGTAGAAGCAGTGGGAGTTCCAGTTAAGTGGGGTTTCCGGATAATTAGTGGGTAACATTAACAGTTGGAATATGATTTTCTAGCGTTTTGACTGAAAATTTCTTAAGTATACATACAGTGTCCTGCTGTAGTAAACACAGAGAATGGAATTTAACTTCTTGGCAATGTTTATTTTTAAGAAAATCTGTTGTAATCTGGTGACTGAGATATTCTAAGCTTTTTGCTCCTGTGTTAGAAATAATTCTAGTGGTATTTCTTCTTCTCCGTCTTGTTTGTTTTCATTCTTGCTGCTCTGTACCTTTTCCTGTCATTAGATTTCTTCCCATCGTACCTATAATCCCTTGTAATTTATACCACAGCTTCTGAGATCTCTTCATCAGAAGCTTCACGTTTTTGTTTGCTCTTATATCATTACTTTCATTCCCATGTAGCGTCCAGGCTTGGGTGCCCACAGGATTTAGCTTTTAGTATCATTATCTTGTGAAAAGTTGAATCTTTTATTTGGTGAATTCTCTTTACTTTGCCTCATTGCAACTTTTGTTGTTGTCCCCCTTTGTTCTTTCTTTCTTTTTTTTTGCTTTTTAGGGCTGCACCATCGGCATATGGGAATTCCCAGGCTAGGGGTTGAACTGGAGCTACAGCTGCTGGCCACAGCCACAGCCACAGCAACACCAGATCGGAGCCACGTCTGTGACCTGCACCACAGCTCACGGCAGTGCCAGATCCTTAACCCACTGAGCAAGGCTAGGGATCGAACCCACATCCTCATGGATCCTAGTCAGGTTTGTTACCACTGACCCATGAAGGGAACTCCCTGTTGTTGCCCCGGGTTCTTGTTGGTGTTTTCATTTTCTTTTAGATCAAGGAGAGGCAAATTTTTTTTCTGTAAAGGACCAGACAGTAAGCTTTGAAGGCTGTATAGTCTCTGTCACATCTCAGTTTTTGCATTGTGTAAGTACCAGTAGTTGAAATGTAAGTGAACAGGCCTGGCTATGTTGCAGTAAAACTTCATGTACAAAAACAGGTGGCAGGCATGATTTGGCCCGCTCCTTGCTTTAGATGGATTTTTGCTACTCTGGGAAGAATAGGGATAATGTAGTTACTACTTTATAAGACTGCTAACTACTTTTTCAAAAGAATTTAGATTTACTTAGTTTTATTTTATTTTTGGGATTTGTTTTAGACTTCTGAGAAGGAAATTATAAGTAAGGAACAAGGTAATGAAAAGGCACAGGGAGCCTCTGATGTTGTCCTTTACAAAATTGACGTCCCTGCAAATAGATATGATCTCCTTTGTCTGGAAGGATTGGTTCGAGGACTTCAGGTCTTCAAAGAAAGGTAAGAGAACATGTTCATTAAATATTTGTCTAAGTTGGATTTCTTTTTTCTTTGCCCGACATTATCAGCAAGCCTGTATAGTAAGTCTCTAGAAAAAAACTTATTGGACAGGTACACAGCTTTAGGTCTGCGTAGAGGGATGATCGGAGCCTGTATATTGTAGCCGTGTGAAAATTTGCGTAAATATTGAGTCATAGCTTTTCATTTTGGGAACATTTTTGTTTGTTTCTTTGTTTGTTTCTTCTTTATTTTTTTGCAATACCCATGGCACGAGGAAATTCCTGGGCCAAGGATCAAACCCAGGCCATGGCAGTGCCAATGCCAAATCCTTAACCTTTAGGTCACTAGGGAACTCGTGGGAGCATATTTTAAAACTGGAGTGGTTGATAATTTTATGGCCTCTGAAAAATTGTTTAGTGGGTTCATGTGAGTTTCTTCAGTAATGCAGTTGAAATAGTTGATTGGATTTGTTAAAGGTTGAGAGAAAAGTAGAGGTGGTACAACTTTATATGCTGTTTTAAGAATTCCGAGGAAGCTTGGGATTGGAGCTTACTAACCAGAAAACTGAAGATCTTCTGTTGACTAGGGGCAAGTTAATTAACTTTGCTAATTTTAATCTCCTAATTTTTAATGAAAAATATTTTTAAGTCCCCTTCCAACTCTTCATATAGAAAATAATAAATATATAAAGTGAAAAAGAGGTGAAACAGTAAAGCTATCAAAAATAATTCTACAATTTACAGGCTCTGATCATCCCTCTACACAGACCTAAAGCTGTGTACCTGTCCAATAAGTTTTTTTCTAGTTTTGTTTACTTATATATTATCTAGTCAGTTGCAAAAGAGTAAGAGTCTCAGGCTGATGTGCTAGACTCTGAAACTATGAGGCCTTCAGATGAGCTATGGGTGTTAGTGAAAGGGTGATAATTAGGCATTTGGTTAAGGTAGTTAAAATTTAGGAGTCCACCTAGTTGGTTCTTTGCATGACAATCAGATGTTTATATTTTTTAAGGTCAGGGATAATCCCTTACAGTGTATTTCCCAAATGTGCCTAATTTGAATTTCTATTTCTAACAGGCTCTTGGTATGATTTATGATGAGACAATTAGGAAAGTGACTTAAAAGCTTGAGCACTCAGTGTGATCTGTGGACCAGCATCTTGTGTAACACCTGGGAGCTTGTTAGAATTGCAGAATCCTAGCCTCTACCCAATAATCAGAATATGTGGTTTAACAAATTCTCTAGTTATCATAGGCACCTTGAGGTTTAAAAAGCCTCTGCTGGCATAACAATGACCTAGACTATGTCTTCAGAACATACCCTTTACCAGGCCTTTCCTGTGAATATCCTGATTAGGTCCAGATCGGACCAGGCCATATGTATTTTTAATAAGACCTATTTTTCTTAGAAGCTCAGAATCTCATGGTTGGAATAAAACTTAAGTTATTTAATCTAGCCCCTCAAATGATGTTTGAATGCTTCCTGTACAGATGCTTAGTTAATGGTTTTCTAGCCTCTGCTGTGACTTCAGTGATAAGACATTACCGTGAGGCATCCTAGTCCATTTTTTTTAAATTTTTATTATTTATTTATTTATTTATTTATTTATTTTGCTTTTTAGGGCTATTATCCAGGGCATATGGAGGTTCCCAGGCTAGGGGTCGAATCGGAGCTACAGCTGCCGGCCTATGCCGCAGCCACAGCCATGCCACAGCCACAGCCACGCCAGATCTGAACTGCGTCTGCGATCTATATCACAGCTCATGGCAAGGCCAGATCGTTACCCCATTGAGAAAGGCCAGGGATCGAACCCGAAACCTCATGGTTCCTAGTTGGATTTGTTAGCTAGTGCACCATGACGGAAATTCCCTAGCCCATTTTTAGACAACCGGAAATACTAGAAAGTTTGTTAGGTTGGGTTTTTTTTTTTTTTTGATATTCAGCTCAAATTTGATAATGCTGTAACTTTAATCAATTGTCCTATTTCTGTTCATTTTGTATAATTTCTATACACAGAATAAATTAGTTTATCAAATGTTCTGGCTACTAATGAGTAAATTTGTTTTAATATTTTAGGATAAAGTCTCCAGTGTATAAACGAGTAATGCCCAATGGAGAAATTCAGAAATTAATCATCACAGAAGAGGTAATAAGGATCAAGTCTTATTTTCTTTTCTTTTTTTTTTGTCTTTTTGCCTTATTTGGGCTGCACCCGCGGCATATGGAGGTTCCCAGGCTAGGGGTCTAACAGGAGCTGTAGCTGCCGGCCTTCACCACAGCTCACAGCAATGCCAGATCCTTAACCCACTGAGCAAGGCCAGGGGTCAAACCTGCAACCTCATGGTTTCTAGTTGGCTTCGTTAACTGCTGAGCCACGACAGGAACTCCTTATTTTCCCTTTAAAAACATCTCTTTTATGTATGTATCTATAAGGTGGGACAAAGCTGAGCCTTCTGTCAAATGTAATTTTCTTTGACCATTTGCTGAAGTCGGTGTATATTTAGTCTCTAGCTCTTAAAAATTGTCATTTTGTTTTTACCAAGAAGTGAAAGAGAACACAGCATCTGTTTTTGATGAGTAATTTTGGAAAATAACATCCAAATATTTAAAATATATTTGAGATATAATTGTTTACATTTTGGTATGCTAATACCTTTTTTTTTTTTTTTTTGTCTTTTGTCATTTTAGGTCCACACCCGTGGCATGTGGAGGTTCCCAGGCTAGGGGTCAAATCGGAGGTGTAGCCACCGGCCTACACCTCAGCCACAGCAACGCGGGATCCGAGCTGCGTCTGTAACCTACACTACAGCTCACGGCAACCCCGGATCCTTAACCCACTGAGCAAGGCCAGGGATCGAACCTGCAACCTCATGGTTCCTGGTTGTATTCGTTAACCACTGAACCACGACGGGAACTCCGCTAATACACTTTAGAAAGAAAATCTTTTCAGGAAAGGCTGTTTTGGTAGAAATATCAACTATGAGCAAACTACTTAAAGGTTAATTTTTTTTCTCAATAACAGTAAATTTTCAGAAATGGTCCTGAAATGTAACTTGCCTGAGGACAATGACTTTTTCCTCATCGCCACTATATTTTATTACTTGTTGATTGAATGAATATACACTTGTTTGAATGAAAATTGGGTGACAGTTAACTTTCGATTACAACTTATTACAAAGAAAAACCTTAATATCTACCATATCTAATTATGTAATGAATTTCAGACAGCTAAAATACGCCCGTATGCTGTTGCAGCGGTTCTACGAAACATAAAATTTACTAAAGATCGATATGACAGCTTCGTTGAACTTCAGGAGAAATTACATCAGAACATCTGCAGGTTCGTGGCTGCATCGTCTTTCTTCTTGCCTCCCCTCCTCCTGACCAGCCTTTCTCATTCCCTCCCCTTCTCCTTAGTTTTCCTCTTTCCCTCCCTCTTTCCTTTCTTCCTCCGCTGCTTTTTTTTTTCAAGGCATTTCTAAATTAATACTGTGTGAAGGTAATACGAGTTTAAATTTTCTTAACTAATTTAAATTTAAGGAAGTTTAAATTTTATTTTATTTATTATTATGTTTGTCTTTTTGCCTTATCTAGGGCGGCACCCACGGCATATGGAGGTTCCCAGGCTAGGGGTCTAACAGGAGCTGTAGCCGCCGGCCTACACCACAGCCACAGCAACACGGGATCTGAACCGCGTCTGCAACCTACACCACAGCTCACGGGCAACGCTGGATCCTTAACCCACTGAGCAAGGCCAGGGATGGAACCTGCAACCTTATGGTTCCTAGTCGGATTCATTAACCACTGAGCCACGACGGGAACTCCAGTAAGTTTAAATTTTAGCAAACAACTCTTGTTACTGCTTGTAAATGATGTATGCATGGAGAAATAAGGAGAGAGATTTTGAGTACTATATAGAGGAGAAATATCTAGTCCTAGGGATTTTCTTGGTTTTTATTTCTTGTTTTTGTTTTTTGGTTCAAATCATTAGTTATACTACTAAATATTAAACCATGGTAATTTGAATTATGACTCATTATTTTAAAAATAGACAAATTTTTGACTTGGTCTCACTTTTTGAGTGAAAATAATCATAAATTTACAAGTATTTGAAACTTGAAACTTTGTCTTTTTGTCATTGTAGGGCCACACCCACGGCCTGTGGAGGTTCCCAGGCTAGGGGTCAAATCGGAGCTACAGCTGCCAACCTGCTCCACAGCCATAGCAATGCGGGATCTGAGCCATGTCTGCGACCTACACCACAGCTCACGGCAACACCGGATCCTTAATCCACAGAGTGAGGCCAGGGATCGAACCCACAACCTCATGGTTCCTAGTTGGATGTGTTAACCACTGAGCCACAACAGGAACTCCTGGGTCATCTTAGCATTGGTTTTTATGGGCTGGTTTGTCATGAGTCATGTTTCCCTATTTTCATATGCACTGCCTTTTGTTTTTCTTTTTCTCTGCTGCACCCACAGCATATGGACGTTCCCAGGCCAGGGATCAAACCTGTGGCACCTCAGAGACAACACAAGGTCCTTAATCTGCTGTGCCACAGTGGGAACTCTCCTATGCACTGCTTTTTGATTGCATGTAGAATATTTTGTTCTGGAAGAGGCTCTTGATTTTGTTCTTTTTCTCTGAGGAGTGGTTTCTGTTGCAGGCATAGACTCTGGAACACTTAGCTAGATGCAGACTCAAAACGTTTGTCTAGATGAGACCTTTGCACTTGGCAGTGACAGAATTTTCTGCTTAGTTTTTTTAGCTGCTGTTTTTTCCACATTGATACAGGAGTTCCCGTTGTGGCGCAGCAGAAACGAATCCGACTAGGAACCATGAGGTTGCGGGTTCGGTCCCTGGTATTGCTCAGTGGGTTAAGGATCCAGTGTTGCTGTGAGCTGTGGTGTAGGTTGCAGATGTGGCTCAGATCCTTTGTTGCTGTGGCTGTGGCGAAGGCCAGCAGTAACAGCTCCGATTAGACCCCTAGCCTGGGAACCTCCATATGCCACAGGTGCAGCCCTAAAAAGCCAAAAAAAAAAAAAGACGATACCGTTTTTGCCAGTATAATAGGTAAAAAATCTTGATTTCTAACTTTTTTAGTTTTCCTATCTTTTTATATTTGGGATACTAACCCTTTTTCTGTACTTATGTTGTAGACCTTTTCTATCAGTGTGTCATTTGACTTTTGGGCTCTTTTTGGTTATATAGTTTTCAATTTGGATATAGTCACATTTATCAGTCTTCCTATATGACTTTTATGTTTTGGGTCTTATATAAGAAGGGATGTCGTACCCCACAGTTTTAAGCATTATTCACTTACATTTTCTTTGAAAATTTTTTGGCTTTTTTGCTATGTGTTTGTTTTTTGTTTTTCAAAATGCATAGCTCTTTGATTCATAATTTGTTTCTTTTTTGGTGATTGAAGTTGAAATAACATGACATTTTGAGGCATTGTTTTAGGATTAAGGAACCGGTATCAATGTCCAAGAAAACATGGACTTACTTACCTATGGTTTTGTCACTTGTTAATTTATCTAAACTTAGTGAACCATGTATATTTCTACCTATGCTAGTATATAAGCATGTAACTCATTGAGTAAAGTTAACACTTCCTTTATGCTTGCCAACAACTCTATTCAGTTCACTCAAATTTATTAAAGTTCTAGTCACCTGTCTTGGAAGTTGACCAAAAATTTTTTAAAGTTTATTTTATTGAAGTGTAGTTGATTTACAGTGTTGTATTAATTTGAGTTTGACCACAATTTCTTCCTTACAAATTTTAAAAACAATTTCATAGTTCATGTAATGTGGACTTTAATACATTTCTTGATTACTAATGATTTTATCCATTTGATACGTGATTATGGTTATGCATACATACTCAAATATATGTACACATAATCTAAAATTAATTTCAAGATTTTTTTTTGTCTTTTTAGGGCCTCATCCACTGCATATGGAGGTTCCCAGGCTAGGGATCCAATTGGAGCTATAGGTGCCAACCTACGCCACAGCCACAGTAACAGCAATACCAGATCTACCAGCATCTGCAACCTATACCACAGCTCATGGCAACACCGGATCCTTAACCCACTCAGTGGAGCCAGAGATCAAACCCACGTCCTTGTGGATGCTAGTCAGGTTCTCTAACTACTGAGCCTCAACGGGAACTCCAAGTATTCTTTTTTAAATTTAAAAAAATTTGAAAAATTTGATTGGAGCATAGTTGATTTAAAGAATTCTTTTTGTCTATTTTTTTTGCCTTTTTTTTATGTGGAGCCGCACCCGCGGCATATGGAGGTTCCCAGGCTAGGGGTCTAACAGGAGCTGTAGCTGCTGGCCTACGCCACAGCCACAGCAACGCGGGATCTGAGCCGCATCTGCAACCTTCACCACAGCTCACGGCAACGCCGGATCCGTAACCCACTGAGCAAGGCCAGTGATCGAACCCACAACCTCATGGTTCTTAGTCGGATTCGTTAACCACTGAGCATGAAGGGAACTCCAATTTAAAGAATTCTTAACATAATAAAGTCTGACCAAGTTTCTCTTTTTGGGTTTTCTGTTGGAAAGCTTAGAGCCAAATCTGTGACTCTTTGTTATAAGACTATAGGCCTTGAGATGCTGATTAAGTAAGTATCAGTATTGCTTCTGGCTCCATTTTTACATCCCTACTTTTATTTCTTTGTCTCCTACTTGCTTTAAATTCTTGCTTTAAGTTCTAAAATTACCTTAAATCCTTTGCAGATAGACTGTAGAACAAGTGAAATCCGTAGCTCTTGAAATTTCCTTACAGATTAAACTTTACAATTTACAGTTCTCGAAATTAAATAATTTTCATTAATAAAGCAATATAGCTGTGTGATAGGAAATTTAGGAACATATAAAAAGCCAAAAAACGCAGCAGCTTTTTTGTAGTTTATTCTAATTCAATAAAACATTTATGTTCACTTGAGGACACTAAAAGAAAATAGGTTAAAAAAAGGCAAGATATGCCTTGATTTTGAAAATGTCCTGATAACACAGTACTTGGAAAAACATAGTGGAAGGAATTTACTTTAGCTACTGAAATAATGTGTTTTAAGTAGTTTTATAATTTCTCGTTTTTTTTTTCTTTTTAGGGCCACACCCGTGGCTTATGGAAGTTCCTAGGCTAGGGGTTGAATTGGAGCTTTAGCTGCAGGCCTATGCCGTGGCCATAGCAATGCCAGATCCTTAACCCACTGAGTGAGGCCAGGGATTGAACCCGCATCTTCATGGATGCTAGTTGGATTCATTTCAACTGAGCCATGATGGGAACTCCCAAGTTTTCATATTTCTTAATGGTTGTAAAGGTGCCATGTAGTAATAGGCTATTTTAGAGACTAAAAATAATTTTTAAAAACCTGTAGTTGATATCACTGTTAGAATTTCTGCTTTGGAATATTCAAATCTCTTTTTCTGTTTGTATCTCTCTGCTTTCCACATTTAGGAAAAGAGCACTGGTTGCTATTGGTACCCATGATTTGGACACTTTATCAGGGCCATTTACTTACACTGCAAAGAAACCTGCAGACATCAAATTCAAACCTCTAAATAAGAGCAAAGAGTATACAGCCTGTGAACTGATGAACATATACAAGGTGAATGGTCTTTTATATTAATGTCATAGGTCTGCATAAATCATGAAATTTCTTCCAAAGTCAAGTCTTAAGACAGTGTTATGAGTGCTTTTGAAAAAATAGTAGTGTCTGGGCTCCAACCAAGAGATTTTGATTCACTCGATTTAGAGCAAGGTCTGGGCACAGTTGTGTTTATTATTACTTTTTTTTTTTTTTGCTTTTTAGGGCCACACCTGTGGCATATGGATGTTCCCAGGTTAGGGTCAAATCATATCTGCAGCTGCCAGCCTGTGGCACAGCCACAGCAACTCCAGATCTGAGCTGCGCCTGCAACCTACACCGCAGCTCAATGGCAACGCTGGATCCTTAATCCACTAAGTGAGGCCAGGGATTGAACCTGAATCCTCATGGATGATAGTCAGGTTCATTATCACTGAGCCACAACAGGAACTCCTATTATTACTTTTTTATCCTCTCAGATACTTTTAATGAACAACTAGGATTGAGAACCACTGAGGTAGTCATACTACATCGTAATATTCATATTTAGGTACAGTTAAAACTCATGCAAATATAAGGAACAATTAAGATTTTTGTGTGTGGGGGGTGCATTATTACAAAGCACCTGCTTCCCGTTATTAGCATGTAGAGTCCAGCAGTGAAAATAAATTCAGTGTTTAGTTGTACTTAACAAATCATAGAAGAGGTATTATTTGGAAAAAGAAGCTGTTATCATTGGCCTGATTTGCAAGTGATTTCTTCCTACTTATCTAAGTAATTTTGTATGCCTTGTGTTTTACTTAAGTTGATTAAGGATTATTCTGCAAATTGTTTTCAGTCTTGTAAAACAACTCAATTGTGGCCTCTCTCATCTTTCCCCAGTAGGAGATGAGGCTGTGTAAGGGTACTGAGATACTTATATTAGAAAATACTATACGTTTAGAACTTTTGGGGGCTGTTTCATTGCTTTACTGACTTTCCCCCTTCTTTTTATGCTAGTGAGGTATGTAAATAATTATGGCGATAGAAATAAAAAACCAGTTTTCTTTGACTTAATTTTTTTCCAGACTGACAATCAACTTAAACATTATTTACATATAATTGAAAATAAACCTCTGTACCCAGTTATTTATGATAGCAATGGTGTCGTCCTTTCAATGCCTCCAATCATCAATGGTGAGTTATGTCTTAAGCATCATAGTTGTTGTTGTTTTTTTTCCCCCACTGTTTCCCTCTTAGTCTTTAGCATTTCTGTGGAATTGTCTTTAGCATTTCTGTGGAATTCTCTATAGACTTGGCTGAATCAATCGGATAACAATCTGAGAATCTCAAGTCCTTTGTGGATTTAATTGTAATAGTCCTTTTCATCCCTCTATTCAATATTTTACTAGTGATTTTTATATAATTGATAATATATGTATGTTTATAAGATGATACATGTTTTCTGGTGCTAGTCTTTGGATTTTCTTATATTCCTCCAAAGGGTATTGATATTTTGGTTTTAGCAGGTAATTCATTTAGTTAAACTCCAAGTCAAATTCCGTCTGGCCTGCTATTTCATAGGTAATGAATTTCCTTGTGGTGCAGTGGGTTAAGGATCCAGGGTTGTCACTGTAGCAACTCAGGTTCAATCTCTTCTGGGAATTTCCACATGCCATGGGTGTGGCCAAAAGAAAGAAAAAAAAAACCTTTAAACTGAATTTTACCCTCTTAACTCATCTCTGAAGCATCTTGACTGTATTTATAAAATTTAGTGATGGCAAAGCCATAGATGTTTCCCTTCCTAGAGCTGAGAAGTGGGTTCAGTTGATTCAAGATGAGGAGAATCTTTTCCTCCTAAAGATCTTGGCCTCTAGTACTTGTGGGGCTTTGGAGTGAGCCGGATCCAGACCTAGATCTTAGCCTTGCTGTTTCATAGCTTGTGCTTGTGGTCAGTGAGCTTAATCTCTGAATCTAAGTCGTCCTGCCTGCAGCTCCGTCATGGAGTTGTGGTAAAGATGAGATGAGACTGTTTCTGTTAAGCACCTGATGCATTGAATGTGTTCAGTAAAACCTTGTTTTTATTTTTACCTTTAGTAATTCTATAGCTTATAATAGAAACTTAAAGGGTGTATATCTCCTTACCTCCAAGGTGTCAGTTTATATTGTATTCTAAATTAAAACGTAGTTTCTATTTTGTAGAGCTTTTTAGTGTACTTCTATTTCTGAAACTGATTGTTTTGTTGTTTTTGTGTTTGTTGCAGGAAATCATTCCAAAATAACAGTGAATACTAGAAATGTATTTATTGAATGCACAGGAACTGACTTTACTAAGGTAAATAAAATTTTTATTCTATTTTTGTAGTGTCAGGATAGATTTTTTACTTCTGGGCCAAGACTATATGGCTAAACTTTAAAATGTTTTATTTTGTAGCTGGGAACATATTTTAGAAACTTAAGAAATTAGGAAGATGTAGATATTCTGTACTTTGGTTGTGGTGCTTTAATGCAGTTGACAAATGTTTAGGGAGCACCTATTATCTTTCCAATGCCATGAATTTAATAATGAGTTATATGGAGTTCCCATTATGGCACAGTGGAAACAAATCTGACTGGGAACCATGAGGTTGCAGGTTCGATCCTTGGCCTCACTCAGTGTTGCCATGAGCTGTGGTGTAGGTTGTAGACGCGGCTCGGATCTGGCATTGCTGTGGCTGTGGTGTAGGCCTACGGCTGTAGCTCCAGTTTCGACCCCTAGCATAGGAACCTTCACATGCCATGGATGGGGCCCTAAAAAGACAAAAAAAAAAAAAATGCAATAATGAATTATGTTCTTAACTCCAGGAAGCTTATCGTCTTGTGAGAGAGCCACATACATAACTGTAAAACAGAGAATGGGGTATGCATTGTAATGCCAACTGTGTAAAGTGTTCATCTTACTGGCTTCATTTCAGTGCTAATTTCACAAGTTTGTGTACTTGATAAATTTTTTTTTTTAAACCAACTGGCTTTAAAGTTTTATTTAGCAAATTGATAAAGCAGATACGGCTCGGATCTGGTATTGCTGTGGCTGTGGTATAGGCCGGTGGCTGTAGCTCCTATTCGACCCCTAGCCTGGGAACCTCCATATGCCACCAGGTGCGGCCATAAAAGGACAAAAAAGACAAAAAAAAAAGTGAAAAATAGCAGAGAAGGCTTGAGTATAGAGGTGGGGCAGATAGATGGCACTGCATACATTGTACAGGATTAGAGACCATTGTGAGATATTTCATTTACAACTTGTGTGTACCTTATTTGCCTTCAGAAATATTGTCAGGGTTACATAGCTTTTCCTATTAAAAACTTCTTTTAAATTTACACATAAACAGGCTCTGAATATCTTGCCTGAAGCTTGTATGTGAGTGAAGTATACATTAAAGAAAAGCATATATCAGTAAGGTTACTGTATTTTTCCTTAAGCATTTCTTTGGATTAAAAAAAAATGACTCTGTATGGCACACTCACACACTCATTCTCTCACGCTAATACTTTCACAGTCTTAATCCTTATATTAGCCAAATGAAGTATGAACTTTTATCACCTCTGCTTGACAGACAAGTAGATTAAGATACAAAGATACTAACTTGCCCAAAGTCAGACTACTAGGAAGTAGATGGGCCAAGTCTGGCATCTGGCTGCAGAGACTTATGAGATTGATAAGGTTTACTGCCAGTTAGCCATCTGTCTTTCTTGAAACTTGGTGAACCCAAGGGAGGGGGTGGAAAAATAAATGATTTGTCTCAGTCATGGATTGTAACTCTCAGAGAGCCGCATAAATGCAGAACACCTGAAGATAAGGTCAGACCTACTCTAGCTCAAGGGTTTTTATTCCACTTCTTTCTTTAAAATTTATATGCACAGGTCCATTTTTAGCTGTTTGGGGAGTAAATTAAAGGTTCATTTCCATCTGAGTGAAGAGACAATATATTTATGAGTTACCATAATATTTTTTTTTCCTTTGCAGGCAAAAATAGTTCTTGATACAATTGTTACCATGTTCAGTGAATATTGTGAGAATCAATTTACGTAAGTTCACTCACTGTCTTTATTGGTGACGGCCTGCTGTTCTGAAGATAAAGCTCAGAGGCCTTGTGCTAATTATAAAGATGGAAATGTGGTTCCTGTAACTAGAATATAGGGAGCTAAGACATGTGAATAAATAATGTATAAAGTAAAAGGTGATAAGTACTTAAAAAAGTTTCAGTGATATTCTGGCCATTTGTAAGGACAAGTTAACTGCTAGCGGAGGCAATCTGGGCAGACCTCATGGAGGCAGTGAAATTTAAGCTGCATTTAAGGCTCATGAGATTTGGGAATATAAACAGGAGGAATAGCAAAAGAACAGCTAACCAAGGTAATTATGTGTAAGAGGAAAGCATATATTATATACCAGCAAGCCTGCTGTATTCCAAAGCTAAATTTTTATTTTAACAAATTAACCTATCAAAACAATGTGGCCCTTACTTTGTACCAGGATCACGGTTTTTTCTAGAGTATTATAACTCATAAATAAATGTTTAACTGTAGAAAGCATGACTGAATTTGTATGGCAGTATTAGATTTTTCTTTTAATTGATTTACATTTTAGTGGTTGTGTTTGTCAGCTTTAGTTGTGTAGCACCATGACCCAGGTAAAGGCTGGAATGTATATCAGTGTTGGCATGGAGTTCATAGAGGCTGGGTGCTTTGCAGTACAGGGAGATAAACTTATCAAGTGGGCTCTGCCTGGAGAGACACGGGAGCCACAGGAAACAGAAGAGTAGTGTTGTATGTGGGAGAACTGATCCCGACAGCAGTGCTGGGATGTGAATAAATTGAATATGTTGAGGCTGTAGTTGTTGTCGACCAAGTGAGAGTGTTGTTAACCACACATTTCTAGAGTTTATGGCCCTTTTTTTCCGTCAAGTTTTACTTATGTAATTTTATTTCTGACTTTATTTATTTTTCAGGGTTGAAGCAGCCGAGATAGTTTTTCCTAATGGAAAATTACATACCTTTCCAGTAAGTACAAAAGTGACTCGATGATGATGATGACAACAAAAACGATAATAATAGCCTTATCATGCTTGTGGTCTTTCTATCCATTCATCTACCTACATGTCAGGCACTCTACATGGGCATTGCATGGATTTAATCCTCACATTAACCCTATAATGTTAACATAACATTTAGCAGGGAGACCTTGAGATGTTAGCTTGCCTACTACTGTTGAACAGTGGAGCAAGGATTTAAGCCCAGGCCATCCTAACACACTATTATACCACAGCATTAAGTGGCCATGATTCCTGTGATTTATTCCGTTATTAACTAGGTAACTGGGTAATTTATAGTCTCTCCTCTTTTAAGATTACTCAGCCCTGCAAACTTAGTCAGTTTCACACTTGAATTAGCAGTTCTGGAAGGCCATTGCTGTAACAAATAATTCCAAATATATTAACAGTACTAATTTAGTAGTAAGCACTATTATTATGAAGACATAAGATCTTGGTAAAATTTTAAATTATATTATTCTTTTTTTTGGCTATGCTCGAGGCATGTGGGGATCCCTGGACCAAGGATCAAACCCTTGCCACAGCAGCATCCCAAGCTGCTGCAGTGACAACACCAAATCCTTAACCCACTGTGCCACAAGAGAACTCCAAAAACTAGCATTCTTCTTCTTCTTTTTTTTTTTTTTTTGCTTTTTAGGGCCTCCCCTGTGGCATATGAAGGTTCCCAGGCTAGGGGTCAAATTGGAGCTACAGCCGCTGACCTACGCCACAGCCACAGCCACACGGGATCCAGACTGTGTCTGCAAACTGTATCACAGTTCATGGCAACACCGGACCCTGAACCCACCAAGCCAGGGATCAAATCCACATCCTCATGGTTCCTAGTCAGTAGGATTTGTTTCTGCTGCACCACAATGGGAACCCCCCATTATTCTTTTTTAATCTTTTTTTTGTTGTTGTTGTCTTCTCTAGGGCCGCACCCGCGGCATATGGAGGTTCCCAGGCTAGGGGTCTAACAGGAGCTGTAGCTGCCGGCCGATGCCACAGCCACAGCATCGCGGGATCCGAGCCGCGTCTGCGACCTACACCACAGCTCTTCTCAGATTGTAATCTCAGAGGAGGTTGATCCTCTGGGGGAAGCTGATTCTTCTTCACACAAAATAGCATATTTTTCCAAACACTTTGAAATTTCTCTCATGATCTGTTATTTAATATAAACTAATAGAGTTTGGAATAAGAGAACCGGAGGAGATAATGAGTGATAGATAGATAATGAGTGATAATGAGTTAATGGTGTGAGCTTTGGAATTAGGCTGCTTGAACTCATTTATTTAATTCATTAGTTGCTTCACACATGCATGCATTTACTCATTAACACGCATTTTTCTAAGCACTGGGACTATAGCAGCGCTAGGGTTCAGCAGCCTACTGTGGTTGTGAACCGGGACTAGTTATTAGTCTAAAAATCAGATTTCTTATCTGTCAAATGAGGATACTAGTAGCATCTGTTGTGAGGTTAAGATTATCCTAAAAGTGAGTCTTGTCCTGAATAGCACATATTAACTGTTCAGGAAGGGTTAGCACTGTTATCATTAGCATGCCTTCCAGGGCATCTCCATCTCTCTTGTGCATTCCCATCACTGGGGATCTTGATAACACTCAGATCTGGAATCTGTAGGTTGGTGTAACTGCCACTAACTATAAAGCCCGAGAGCCTGCATGTCCTAGAAGCACTTAGGTGATGATGATGCTTCTGCTCTGAGAACTGCCAATAGCAAGACTGGCCATCGTCCTTACCTGAGTCTGAACAGGTTTTATTTTTTATTTTTTTTGTCTTTTTGCCTTATCTAGGGCTGCACCCGTGGCATATGGAGGTTCCCAGGCTAGGGGTCTAATCGGAGCTGTAGCTGCTGGCCTTCGCCACAGCCACAGCAGTGCTGGATCCAAGCCGCGTCTGCAGCCTACATCACAGCTCACGGCAACGCTGGATCCTTAACCCACTGAGCAAGGCCAGGGATCGAACCCACAACCTCATGGTTCCTAGTCGGTTTCGTTAACCACTGAGCCACGACGGAAACTCCTAAACAGGTTTTAAAATGTATTACCTTTTTTGCTAGTGCTCTTTACACCTTTGCAAGTAATTGTGATTAAAAAATATTCATAGGTATGTTTCCAAAGTTGCTGAAAAGCCTGGATTTTATGTGTGTGTGTTCCTATCTCACATGGCAGAGTTATGGACTGTTTGAAGGGGAGTGAATGCTAGTTCACAAGGTGCTCCCAGCCTTGCTGTCCCCTGGAGCAGATTGACAGCCAGGACTGGGGCATGATTGCATTTATCCACCTGAAAAAAACGTTAGGAAAGGAATGACTTCATAACACTCTGAGATTGATATGATGGATAGTGCAATAGGACACACGAATTAGTCTATCTTGGTCATAAATACCTACTCGCGTGAGATGATAGCGAAAATCTTCAGCAGGATTTGTAAGCATTTTAGAAAGGATGTCATATACCAGTGTTTTGCTGAAGAGAATGGTGATGGACAATGTAAAAGTGAAAAGTGTTTGGCATTTTATATTTCCAAACAGTTCCAGTTGTTTAGCAAGTAGAATATTCATATATGAATATATTATAGCAAATAATGTTTTGAATCACCCAGTTTAGTTTATTTTCAGTGTCTGGCTCTAATGACAGTTTCTTGGTTGGGGGGGGCATGAAACCTTAACAGTGAATTGATAGAGGCTAATACTGTATCTGATGGGAATGATTTAAGTCTCTCAAACTCTTTTTGTCTCTAAGGAACTGACTTACCGAAAGGAGATAGTAAGAGCTGATCTAATTAACAAAAAAGTTGGAATCAGGTATGCTCTGCAAACTTCATTTATTTATTTACTATTAAAGAGAATTTAAGAATGAAGTGCACACAGACTACTTAATTTTTCCTGAAAAAATGCCTTGGAGAGGATTTTGATATCCCTTCAGACTAAGTTAAGTGATGATAGAACCTCTGTTAGAATGTCTGGTGTCTGTTGGAATTCACAAAGAAAGGTCACTGTTTCAGGTAGTAGTGTATTTTAAAACAAAATAGAAACGTATTTTAAATAATTCAGTGAAGTTTATGGTTTGTACATTCCTATTTCAGAGAAACTCCAGAAAATCTTGCCAAGCTTCTGACCAGGATGTGTTTAAAGTCAGAAGTCATAGGCGACGGGCACCAGATTGAGATTGAAGTCCCTCCGACCAGAGCCGACATTATCCATGCCTGTGATATCATAGAAGATGCAGCTATTGCTTATGGATATAACAACATTCAGATGACTCTCCCGAAAACATACACCATAGCTAATCAAGTAAGATTGCACCCTTAAATAAGCACTCCTTATTGTTAGAAACTGATTATTGAATGCCAGGAAGGCTTCGAGAAAAACAGAACATAGGAATTAAGGAGTGTTGGACATGCTCTGCTCTGAGAGGCATTTGCTGTGGAGAGGATATAAAACAGATGCTCGATTGATTAGAGCACGTTGAAAACCTGTGATGACAAGCTCTTTGAAGAAAGACAGGTTTCAGGTTTGGAGCCCTTCTTGCACCCTTAACTGGGTGATTCATTTTCTGATCCTAGGCCTGAAGACAGAAGCTCTGTGTGGAAGAGATGGGAATGGCGTGCGTACATCTGTCTAGGAGTGCTGGGGTGCCGAGGGAAAGTGGCAGGAGTAGTAGTGTACTAGTGAGGATGGAAGGGTGGTTTCCTTTAAATGACAAGTTTCTATGTATCTCTTTTTAAAAAAAAGGGGGAATTTTTATTGAGGTAAACTATTCTTCTCCCCCAGTTCCCCCTAAATAAGTTCACGGAACTCCTGAGACATGACATGGCAGCTGCTGGGTTCACCGAAGCACTCACTTTTGCCCTGGTATGTTTCATCTGCTTTTTCTGCTCTGCCGACTGTTTTCTTTGAAACTCTGAATTACTTGGTCTATGAGTCCTTACATGAATTTGTAAAAATTCATGAAATTTTCGGGTTCTAGAAGAATAACTTTGTTACTTGAGATTGTATAATTTCTGGTAAAGAAACACAGAAGATTTCTTTTTTTAGTCGTAGAATAACACAAAGGACGGAAAAAGTGGCTTAGATGACAGTGTAGAGTTTCATGTAAGTATTGAGGGTTCACAATGAATTTCATAACCAGATTTATTAAGTTAGAATTTTTAACTTTAATTTGGTTGTAGCCGTGCCCACTAGATGCCGCCCTGGTTAAGGACTTGTGGGCTGTTCCCCATTAAACTTATTTCTTTGTCTTTGAACATGTTCACAAACATTTGCTTTGAGTTGAAAAGCTGACATAAAAGGCCTAAATCAGGAAATGAATTTTATTACAAAATCAGATGGAAATCTCCCTCCCCCAGCAGACTGACCATTTGAAGAGAATGAAATGTGTATGCAATTTGTAGTTCCTTTTTCTCTCTTGCTGAGCTTTTTTCTGTGGTGCCCAACAGTGTAGTTCTCGAGTATTCACGTACGTTTCAGCTTAACAATGTGGGGCAAAAACCAAACCAAAACCACCAAGAAAGCTCCTCCAGCTCAATTCCAACCCTAAAATTCTCAGCCTTTTTTTTTGTTTGTTTGTTTTTTTGTCTTTTTAGGGCCACACCCACAGCATATGGAGGTTCCCAGGCTAGGGGTCTAATCGGAGCTAAAGCTGCTGGCCACACCACAGCCACAGCAACGTGGGATCCAAGCCATGTCTACGACCTGTGCCACAGCTCATGGCAACACTGGATCCTTAACCCGCTGGGCAAGGCCAGGGATCGAACCCTTGTCCTCATGGTTGCTAGTCAGATTTGTTTCCACTGAGCTATGACGGGAGCTCCTCAGGCTTTTAAAGTATTTGCAGGGGCAGTGGTGGGAATTATTACCAGCCCGGAGGGCTGGTGGGGAGAAGCAGCCTCTCTCGCGTCACTTGATTGAGCATTTGTGATTTATAGGCTGTTAATGTTGGAAGGGACCTTATAGATCTAGTTCATCACCTTCATTTTCCTGATTTAGCAGTCATTTATTCGCCAGCCTTTGTGGAGCGTCTGCCGTAGGCCAGGCACTGTACCAGTGAGGAAGCCTGGGCCGAGAGGGCATTAGTACCCAGCGGAGTTGACTCAGAGATCAGGAAAATGTGACCAGAATCTGGCCTTGTGACTTGTGGAAGAGTGCTTTTCTGTCACGTCAGACCGAAAAGGTTGATGTACCCTGTTCACGTATACCCCGCATATACATGTGCAACCAGGAGCAACAGTGATTTCATGTAAAATGATGTACAAAAAATAGCGTAAAGAAGTGTATTCTAGGAGTTCCCGTTGTGGCACAGCGGAAACAAATCCAGCTAGGAACCATGAGGTTGCAGGTTCAATCCCTGACCTCGCTCAGTGGGTTAAGGATCCAGCGTTGCCGTGAGCTGTGGTGTGGGTCACAGACGCGGCTCGGATCTGACCCTACTGTGGCTGTGGCATAGGCTGGCAGCTACAGCTCTGATTTGACCCCTAGCCTGGGAACCTCCGTATGCCAAGGATGCGGCCCTTAAAAAAAAACAAAACAAAACAGGAAGTGTATTCTATTTCTTTTTTTGGTTTGTTTTTTTTGTCTTTTTGCCTTACCTGGGTCTGCACCCACGGTATATGGAGGTTCCCAGGCTAGGGGTCTAACAGGAGCTGTAGCTGCCGGCCTTCGCCACAGCCACAGCAACGAGGGGTCCGAGCCGCATCTGCGACCTACACCACAGCTCATGGCAACGCTGGATCCTTAACCCACTGAGCGAGGCCGGGGATCAAACCTGCAACCTCATCGTTCCTAGTCAGATTCGTTTCTGTTGTGCCATAACGGGAACTCCAGTATTTTCTTTTAAATTAGCTCATTTTTAAAACTAACAGCCTACTTTAGCCTTATTATGAAAATAATATTCAAAAAATCATGGGCTTCATTTATTTGTTACATGTATTTTTTAAACTCTAAAATGTGTGAATATTAACGTTTATGAACATTTCATCCTATTTCCAGCTACTACCATCTCAGGATGCCTTGATTTAAATTGCTTTGTTGTCCCTTATTGTCCATCACCATCATAAAGGGCAAGGTCACTCAGATACCTAGGTGCATAGCCATGTGTCTGTGGAAACTTTTCCTTTTTGGGGCTGCACCCACGGCATATGGAAATGCCTGGGTTAGGGGTTGAATTGGAGCTGCAGCTGCCATCCTGTGTCACAACCACAGCCACAGCAATGTCAGATCTGAGGCGTGTCTGCGACCTACACCACAGCTTATGACAACACCAAATCATTAACCCACTGAGTGAGGCCAGGGTTTGAACCCGCATCCTCATAGACACTAGTCGGGTTCATTACTGCTGAGCCACAAGGGGAACTGCTATGGAGCCTTTTAATTTTATACAGATAGTACTGGTCCTGTTTGAGAGTAGATTGCATCATGTAAATTGCATTTCTGAACTAATTGGTCACATTATATCTAAATCTTGTTATGAAAACTCCTCTACTTTATGGAGGAAAAAAGGTTCCCAACGTGCCTGCCACCTTTCTTCACCACTACAGCTGTGGCAGTTCAGGGAGCTCTTTCTGCTGTGACTGGATGTATCTTCAGAATCTTTCTCAAGAGAGCAAGAGTCATTAGAACTGGCATTGGCATAAAATGGATCTAAACCTGTTCTTTTTTTCTAAGTGAAATACAGACCACTAGTCCTTGAAGATGGTTTTGTAGAACAGTGCAGTGAATATTACCTAATGTTGGAAAATAGGAAAGAGTAAGCTTATGGTACATCTGTTGTCATGTTAAGTTTTAAACTCTTTCAGAAAGTTAGTACTGTGAGATAATTGTTCATTCTTAATAATGACATTATTTATCATCATTAATATTTTTTGATCACTTAGTTTATACCAAGCATTATATTTGCTTTATTTCATTTATTAAACTTTCTGTATCTCATAGTAATTGAGTTTTATTTTCATAATTCTGCTACCATCCTGACTTTTTTTTTTTTTTGGCTTTTTGTCTTTTTAGGGCCTCACCTGCGGCACATGGAGGTTCCTAGCCTAGGGGTCTACTAGGAGCCGTTGGTACCGGCCTACGCCAGAGCCACAGCAACGCCAGATCCGAGCCGTGTCTGCAACGTACACCACAGCTCACGGCAACGCTGGATTATTAACCCACTGAGCGATGCCAGGGATCGAACCTGCAACCTCATGGTTCCTAGTCAGATTCGTTTCCACTGCGCCACAACGGGAAATCCCATCCTGACTTTTGAGGGTGGAAGCATCTTTCTCTTTTTGGTGTGTGAGTTCGTTCATTATCTGGAGCTTTATCAAGCACATATGGACAGACTTTATTTTTTCATTTTTTAAAGTTTTATTGTTGTATAGTTCATTTACAGTGTTGTGATAATTTCTGCTAGTCAACGAAGTGGTTCAGTTATGCACATAGACATATCCATTCTTTTTGAGATTCTTTTTCCATAGAAGTTATCACAGAATATTGGGTGGAGTTCCCTGTGCTATACAGCAGGTCCACGGTGAGCATCCATTCTATATACAGTAGTTGTACAGAGTTTAATTACACGATTCGGGCTCCTTGAGTTCTGCTTTTAGTCCTGCCGTTCTGCCACAAGTCAGTGTGGATTCAGCAGAAGTTAGAATAGTAGTCAAACAGAAAGCCGTATGGGCACCAAGCAAGGAGAGGGAATTGATGGCTAGAGTCATTAAGGATATACTTACGGAGTGGGGGGAAGAGAGGTCTTAAGTAGAGAGCCTTGGGGATGGCAGGAGGTAGGGCAGGGAGTGCATTTCAGGTAAAGGTAGGGGAAAGTATATGGTTCAAGAAATGAGTATGGGATTGTAGAAGGTCAGATAGGTAAGCTAAATGGGAGGTTAGATTAGGAAGGGCCCAAGAACAGGTTATACCACCATCTCCCCGTGGAAAATGTACTTGAGCTCTGCATCATAGTTAGAACTGCTTGTAAGAACGCTCTTAATATTCAGTTGCATCTGCTGTGGTTCTGAATTTGAGTGATATATTTTTGTTCTTAGCTGACTGATTAACATAATCTGTATTGCTATGAGACCATCAGAAGCTGAGTTACAACGTTAAATACTTTTTATATTAGATTTAGTCATTGCTTTTCCATATTGACCTATTTCTGTGTGTTTCTTAGTGCTCTCAAGAAGATATTGCTGATAAACTGGGTTTGGATATCTCTGCAACAAAGGCAGTGCACATAAGTAATCCTAAAACAGCTGAATTTCAGGTAAGAGTTTGAAGTAGGTAAGAATTTGGGTAAAAACTGAGAGGCAGAACATGAGTTATGAAGTCTTCAGTTATTTTACCTCAGATGGCAAAATTGTAGAGCTTCTTTAAAATCTCTTCTTGGATAAGTTTGTATTTGGTTCTTACACCAGTTCTTGACTATACTGACTCTGCCTTTCATTGTAATTGTCTAGCTTATTGGCAGTTTCACATAGAGGTTAGGAATGTTTAAATGAAAATTATACCGACTTAATAGTAAATGGTAAGAGATTTACATTATAGATTAGGGTATTAACGATAAAAAGAGAGCATTTCAAAGTTATACTATCTTCTGCTTATCAATGACTTTAAATATCTTTCATACTAATAAGCTCATTCTATTTTTCCTGTATGTGCAGTTTTATGATTTTTTTTTTTCAACTGAGACGTTAGAGAAGTTTATGCCTTCTAGAATCAAGGGGAATCTTAAAATTGTAAGGAAATGCTTTTAAGAAACTTAATGCTATTATAAAATATCTGAACTCTCTGATTTGAGATAGTTTCTTTGGATCTTTTTTTTTCTTTTTTTTCTGTGGTGTATGGAAATTCCCAGGCTAGGGGTTGAATTGGAGCTTCCCCTGAGGCCCACGTGAAGCTTACAACAACACCGTATCCTTAACCCACTGAATGAGGCCAGGGATCAAACCTGCATCCTTGAGGAGACTCTGTCGGGTTCTTAACCTGCTGAGTCATAATGGGAATTCCATTTCTTTGGGTCTTGGTTTTCACTTTTGTAAAAGTAGTGAGCTGGATTAGTTCTAAAACTATGAAAATCCTAAAAGTATAAAAATTCTAAAAAATATTAAAATTTAGATTTTTAAAATTTCTGTTTAATCTATAGAATTACCTGCTAATGTGGCAGATTAGAACTAGACTGATTAAGGAACTAATTGATAATAATATGCATAAAATACATAAATTCTTTATATTCTCTGTCAGAACTTTGAAGATCATTTACACTAGTTTGAAAGGATTGTGATAGTGAATTTTATGTTTTGTTTTCTGAGGTCCATTAATTTTTCTACTGCTTTTAAAAGATGTCGGAGGTATTCTTTTAGTAGGAGGTATTCAAATAAGTTTTTTTTTGTCTTTTTGCCTTTATTAGAGCCACACCTGCGGCATATGGAGGTTCCCAGGCTAGGGGTCTAACAGGAACTGTAGCTGCCGGCCTTCGCCACAGCCACAGCAACGCGGGATCTGAGCCGCGTCTGCAACCTACATCACAGCTCACGGCAATGTCGGATCCTTAACCCACTGAGCAAGGCCAGGGATCAAACCCGCAACCTCATGGTTCTTAGTCGGATTCGTTAACCACTGAGCCACAAAGGGAACTCCTCAAATATGTTTGGATAAAGGATTTTTTCAGTAAATCTTAGTGTGTTTTGTTGTTGTTGTTGTTTTTTTTTGGTCCTTTTGTCTTTTCAGGGCCGCTCCCATGGCATATGGAAATTCCCAGGCTAGGTGTCTAATCGGAGCTGTAGCCACCAGCCTATGCCACAGCCACAGCAATGTGAGATCTTATCCGCGTCTGGGACCTACACCACAGCTTACAGCAACCCCGGATCCATAACCCCCTGAGCGATGCCAGGGATCGAACCCGCAACCTCATGGTTCCTAGTCGGATTTGTTAACCACTGAGCCACGATGGGAACTCCAAACCTTAATGGATTTTTAATTTTTTTTCAGATTTTTCTTTTTCTCCAAGTTTCACTTATCAAGCTTAGAGATTTCATACAATATAGTAATGTTATGTTCTTTAGGGTTTACATCCTATCTTATTTCTTTTATATAAGTGGAAGGAAAACAAATAAACACAGTAAATGTCATTTCAGGGATTTCCGTGGTGGCTCAGAGGGTTGAGAAACTCTGGCATTGTCACTGCTGTGGTGTGGGTTCGATCCCTGGCCCTTCCGTATGCTGCAGGTGTGACAAAAAAAAATGTCACTATAAATAGCCCTAAAAAGACAAGAAATAAATAAGAATAAAATAAAATAAAATACATTAGAGTTGAAAGAAAGTTTGTCTTTTTTCTTTTTCCTTTTTTTTTTTTTTTTTTTTTTGTGCTTCTAGGGCATATGGAAGTTCAGGTTAAGAGCTCGAACCATACCAGTTACCCGAGCCACAGCAATGACAACACCAGATCCTTAACCTGCTGAGCCATCAGGGAATTCTGAGTCTTTTTTTGTTTTATATTTTTTTGTCTTTTTAGGGCTGCACGCACGGCATATGGAGGTTCCCAGGCTAGGGGTTGAATTGGAGCTGTAGCCGCCAGCTTACGCCAGAGGCACAGAAATGCTAGATCCAAGCCATGTCTGCGACCTACACCACATCTCACAGCAACGCCAGATCCTTAAGCCACTGAGCGAGACCAGGAATTGAATCTGCAACCTCATGGTTCCTAGTCAGATTCGTTTCCGCTGCGCCACGACTGCATCTCCTGAGTCTGTCTTTTAGATTTGACAGATTGTATATTTTACTCCAGCTTTATGAATAGTTACATCCTGCTGTTACTAAGGTGGCTAACAGGTTTATATTTATTTATGGTTAAAATAAATGTAAATTGTTCATTTTCTTATATCTCAATTTATTGTTTAAGCTTATTCTTTCACATAATTCTTAACTTTGAGCTATTTTCTGGTAGTAGATGTGTTAGAGAATGGATAAAATAATAGAAACATTTACTAAAGTATGTAAAATTTTACCATTATTATTGTAAACACAATTACAGAATATTACCATATCCCCCTAAATTAGCAATCATATTCCTTTTTTTTTTTTGTCTTTTTACCTGATCTAGGGCCACACCCATGGCATATGGAGGTTCCCAGGCTAGGGGTCTAACAGGAGCTGTAGCTGCTGGCCTTCACCACAGCCACAGCAATGCGGGATCCGAGCTACGTCTGCAACCTACACCACAGCTCACGGCAACACCAGATCCTTAACCGACTGAGCAAGGCCAGGGATTGAACGCGCAACCTCATGGTTCCTAGTCGGATTCATTATCCCAGAGCCACGACGGGAACTCCCAATCATATTCCTTAATATCCTCAAATATCCAGTTATTTTTCAAATTTTCTCAAGTGTTTCATTTTTTTCTTTAATGATATATTTGATTGAGGTTCAAATGAGGGTCTTACATTAGAGTTGATTGATGTGCATCTTCATTCTCTTAATTCACAGGTTGCCCCTCCATCCATTCATCTCTTTTTCTGCCCCCATTTCATTTTGTGGAAGAAACTGGGTCATTTGTCCTGTAGAGTTCTCACACGTTGGATTTTGTCGACGGTATTCCAGTGGTCCCCCTCTATTTCTAGTAAATTGGAGTTAGATCTAGAAGCTTGATGAGATTCAGGTTTAATTTTTTGTATTGCTGTGGGTATTTAAATAAATTTTATCTAGAAAATAAAGTGAAAAAAAAAACAACCTAAGAAAAGTCATCTACAAAAGTAGCTTGTTTATATCCCAATAAGTTAAGCTTTTTTTTTTTTAACATTGTAATTTTTTTTCTGGCAGCAGTTTGGGGATTTTCTCTCTAGTTGGAAAAATGACCCATATTTTAAAAAATGACAAGTTGAAGGGTAATAGTGGCTTGCTGGTTGAGTTGTAGAGTAGGAAAGGTGATTTTTTTTTTCCCTCGGCACTATCTGGCAAGTCCTTTCAAGGGCTTACTGTGACTTGTGCGGGATCTGGGAGCGGCTGCTGTTTTTGCCAGGGTGGCCAGGGCCGGCACATGTAGGAGAGGACCTTTGCGCAGAGGTTTGAAGGCAGTAAGAGTTACATGTGAATCTAGGGGAAGAATGTATGAGGCAGAAGAAAGAGCTGGTGTGGCGGCCTGGGATGGGTGGGATTCTTTTGGCAGCATATGGCTGGACTGTGCAGTAAGCCAAGGGGAGCAGCAGGTGTTGAGTTGGGAGAGGGGGCATAATGTCCTACATAGGGCATGGGTTTTATTCAAAATCTGATAGAAGCCTGTTGGAGATTTTTGAGCAGGAGAGATGCACAGTCTGACTTAGGTCTTAAGGGGTTACTTAAGAATAAGAAATTGTAAGGGTGCCAGTAGAAGCTGAGAAATTAGGCTAAGAATTTCATGCAGGAGTTTGGGTAAAAGATAATGGTCTTGGAGTCTGGCTGCAGATGTCATACCATCGCTCATAAAACCCTTCCAGTAAAATGGTATGTTGGAAGCTAACATACAGTTTAGAATGAGAATTTTATTTCATAGACTAAAGTGGGAAAAGTTTACCTTTTTTAAAAAAAAGAATTAGAGGAGTTCCCATCATGGCTAAGTGGAAATGAATCTGACTAGGAACCATGAGGTTGCGGTTTTGATCCCTGGCCTCACTCAGTGGGTTAGGGATCCGGCATTGCCATGAGCTGTGGTATAGATGCAGCTTGGATCCAGTGTTACTGTGACTGTGGCATAGGCTGGCATCTATAGCTCCGATTTGACCCCCTAGCCTGGGAACCTCCATATGCTGCGAGTACGGCCCTGAAAAGCAAAAAAAAAAAAAAAAAAAAAAATTAAAAAAGAATTAGAATATGTATTTGTATTTCTTATGAATAGTAAGGATGAAATAACCATACATGCTTTCCTGTTTGGTTTGACTACTGAGCTGAAAACTGTATTTACATCCTGCCCATGAAAGATATGTGGATTTTTTTAGCTGTTTATTTGTGTTGTTTTCCCTCATTATTTTAATTGCATTTATATTTTCCTTGGACGTAGTTTTTAAAAATTTGGTTAGTTCATATTTAAACTGCAAATATTTGTATTTCTTGTAATCTGCTTCAGTTACTTTGTGAAATGAAGCAGGATATGAAAATCTGCACATTTGAAATCTTGAAAGCTAACTCTAGTGTAAAAAATGATAAAAAAAACTAATCCTAGATGCAGGAAATTATATTCCTTTTTCACTTATTTTTTTAAATCAAATTTATGATTTTTCATTTTGAAAGTTTGGAATCCGGAATACTTTGTTTTATTAGTGTCCTAGAATTAGAAATTAAAAATGACTCAGATATTTAGGTATTGCATTTTCCAGAACTGTCTTTCTATGAGGCCAAGGAGTCTAACCAGGTATGTCTATTTGGGTCCTGTTTAGTCAGTGCAATTTCATGTCTTCTCCTGTAGGTGGCACGCACTACCCTTCTTCCTGGCCTTCTAAAAACCATAGCTTCGAATCGGAAGATGCCCCTTCCTCTGAAACTGTTTGAAATCTCTGATGTTGTAATAAAAGATTCTAGCAGAGGTAAGAATCACTTTTATTTGTATACTTAAATAATTTTTTTATTATGGAAATTTCAGCATATAAAAAGTAGAGGAAATAATATAATTACTCCGGTGATTCCAGCACTCAGCTTCAATAGTTATCAGCACACACGTGGCCAGGCTTCTTTCGTTTATACCCTAACCTACTTCCTCATATTAATGTAAATCCTAGACATCATCATGTCATAAATAGTTTGTATTTCTAAAAGATAAGGACTACCCCAATAAAAAAAAAGTAACCCAGCACCATTATTATATCTTGCCATCAAATACCCAGCTAGTGTCTGAGTTTTCCCAGTATTTTCATAAATTTAATTTTTTTTTTTTTTTTTGGTCTTTTTAGGGCCTCACCTAAAAAGTTCCCAGGCTAGGAGTCGAATCAGAGCTGTAGCTGCTGGCCACAGCCACAGCAGCTCAGGGTCTGAGCCAGGGATTGAACCTGCATCCTCATGGATACTAGTCAGATTCATTTCTGCCGAGCCATGACAGGAGCTTCCCATAAATTTAATTGTCATAACTGATTTCTTTCAATCAGTCCAAGCAAGGGTCAGATATTTGATAACTATATCTCTTTCTTTTTTTTTTTTGGGGGCCACACTGGCAGCATGCAGAAGTTCCCAGGCCAGTGATCGAACCCATGCCACAGCAGTAACCAGAGCCACAGCAGTGATGACCCGGGATCCTTAACCTGCTGAGCCAGCAGGGAAATCCCTATATCTCTTACTTTTAATAGAAAGCAAATTTTGACAAAGAATTTAATAATATTTAAGAGCTCTATTGGAACCTCAGCTTGAAAAGCACCATGGAATATTTTTTCTTATGTCACATGATTTATGTACGTATCATTTTGACATACTTAATATCTTACCATTCTAGTTCATATCACTATTGTACCAGTGACTGTAAATGCATTTTACATTTTGTTTCTTTTGACATGGCTTGGACTTGTTAGTATAGCAGGTTGCTTTGTTCAATATTTGGAATGTAGTAGTTATTTAATAACATATACTTTGTATTTAGTGAGTACTTAAAACTGATTGCCAAGAAAGCAATTTCATGGCAATTCTGACTTCTCCATGTCTTTAACTTACCTAAGTCTGTTTTGAGCTGCATATGGGGTATCATTTGGTGAGCAGTGCCCTCAAATGACGAAGTTGCTGGTAATATTTCTTTGGCTCTCTGGTTTTAACAGTTGAGGTCCTAGCAGCATTTATTCAGTCTTACTCTAGACTCTTGAATTCTGAGTGTGTTCCTTTGAATCAGTTGATGAAAGAGAAGGCCTTTACCTCATTTTTTCATGAAGAGGACAATATGACATCATTGTAACTACTAAAAGCAGCCAAAAACTATTGATTTTAAACTATTGGTTTCTTGTCTTAGGAAGTAGATATTATAGAGGAATGACCACCTTGGCTGTCTGTCTATGGATTATCTGTGACAAACTTTTCAGCCAAGGCTGGATTCCATCTGCTCCTCAGTATGCAGCCTGTCTTTAGTTAACAGAGTCACCTTGTGTTTGTGTAGTAGTTTTTGCTTTTCAAAAAAAAATTTTTTTAAGGTACTTTGTCTTTTTTGATGGTTAAAACAATTCTTTGCAGTAGATGGGAAAAATATTGTCCCTATTTAATGTACTGAAAAATTAAGAAAGAAAAGTGGTCATTTGCTCAGGGCTGTGTAAAATAAGACACTTAGAGCCAGGACCAGAATTTTGGTCTCAGTGCCTATATCCTAAGAGCATAAAAGTTCATTTTCATATCAGTCTATGCAGAATTTTCCTTGGGTGGTAAATCTCCTGTAATAGAAATCAGAAAGCGTTTGTAGTGCCAGCTGCAGATACTTTTTTTTTTTTTTTTTTGCATATGTAAGTTCCCAGGCTAGGGGTCGAAAAGGAGCTATAGGTGCCGGCCTGCACCACAGCCACAGCAATGCAGTATCAGAGCCGCGACTGCGGCGTACACCAGCTCACGGCAACACCAGATTTCCGACCCACTGAGCAAGGCCAGGGACCAACCCGCATCCTCATGGATACTGTTCAGATTCATTTCTGCTGTGCTACAACGGGAACTCCCTGCAGATACTTTTGAGGGTTCTTGTGCCTCAGAAACCATCCATTGGTACAGATAAGTTAGAATTTGTTATAGTTCCATTGTCAGGTTTTTGTTAACTTTGACTTGTTACCTTTTGACCTGTCCTTTGAGTTTTATGTTGTTTTGGTCCTTGGTGATTCATTCATATTTCTAAATACAGGATTAGGTTAATTATTCAAAATTCCCTCAGAAGTTCTGTGATACTGTTTCAGCGTAATTGTAAAGGCTCCCTGCAGGGCTGGGCGTGCTCACGTGTGGGCAGCTTAGAAGAGCTCTGGAAGGGGAGGAGGGGAGGGAGGAGTGAGCTGGGGTCCCCACAGCTGCCACAGGGAAGCTTTCACTGTAGGCGTGGAGCACTGTATTATAGTTCTGGGTAGAGGTGCCTTTACTGTTTTTAATTTTCTGTGTTTCTTGGGAAGGCCCCAAGACCCGTGCTTGGAGGTTGAGAGAGAACCATAATAAGCACTGGTGCTATAGGCCATCGTTTAACAAATCGCCTTGGTGATAACCCCAGAAACCCTGTCCGTAGACTTGTTAACTCTGAATTTTTTTTTCTGCTGCATTTTATTTCATCAGGAAGAGTAATTCTAATCTCTGTAGCAGACCTCTCTTATACCTGTTTTTAGTAGTGATTATTTTGCTCTGTTTTCCATATCAGTCTATTTTCATCTAATATTACCTTTGCCTTCTGTCTTGCACTATTATGGTTTATTCTTTTTCTTTAAATTTTTCTATCATATCAATTGGGATTTGAGGAATGAGAGGAAGTAAATCTGCTCAGTAAGTCTACCATTTTTGAAAACATAGTTTTGCTTTAATTTATGTGGAGTGTGTTTCCTGTTGAGGTGAGCCTGGATTTTATTTTATAACGGAAGAAGCTTTTCTGATGGGTTATTCTAAATATGGACCTGTGGGCTCCCTGCCTGTCATGTGATGTACAGAGAGGGCCCTGCAGGAGAGTCAGCCCAGCAGTTCCATACAGTGACTGCAGCCAGAGCACCGGGTTTAAGTCCTGGCTCTGCCACTTACCAGCTGCTTAGCTTTGGACAGTTTACTTACTTTCTCTGTGCCTCAGTTTCCTCATCTGTTCAGTGAGGGTAATGATAGCACTTATTTCATTAGATTTGTTGTAAAAATTAAATGTATTTTGAAAAGTTCCAGCCACATAGTGAGCACTGTTTGGTGTTTGCTCTGTCAGGATATTAGTAATCCCTAAAGCCATATACCTAGCATCTTGGTCCTTGGAATTTTTCCTTGAGAATTAATTGAAAACCTTTACTGCCATTAAAGTGTTAATGTTACATTGTTGAAGCGCTTGGAGTTCATCTGTATTCTGACTTTTGACTTAATTGGTTTTTCTTCTATTGTGCACTATGTTTTTAGGATAAGAAAACCAAAATATACTAATGGGAATTTACTTCAGAAAACGAGAATGTTGTTTTTTGAGTAATTCATCACCCATTACTTTTCAATGAATTGAGTGCCTTGTTTTTTATCATCTCTCAAACTGGGAACCATTTTTCTGTTGAAGTTACATTAGCCATTTCCTCCTAAATAATGGGTCGGTTTTTAAGACAATCTAGACCATCAAAGTTGAAATCATAGAGAAATTTTCCAGTTATGGAAGTGTCCCAAATTTTCCCTGGTGAGGGCAATACTAAAACTATTGGTTCAAAAGGGAGATGTGTGGCAAGAGTGGGCAACAGTGGCATTCATTGCATTGGTAGAAAAGTATTTTGTTTCTTTTTCTTCGCTAGGGGCCACTTAGAAAGTAAGAGGAAAGGTTTCCAGTCCTGAGACAGACCAGTGAACGGTTTTGTAAGTTGTACTCCAGGGGAAGGCATGAGGTACCCTGATAGCACAGAGAAAGGAGGGACAACTGCCACTAATTTGTTCTGTTAACATTTAGGAAAACCCAGCACTCTCAGCCTCAAGTCCGTTTTGTTTAGGCGAGTGTATCTTCCAAAATGGAAATGGAAAAGGGATATATACTGGATTTCAATATACCTCCCACAAATTCTGCGTGACCCATGTTCCTGTAAGAGTAGACAGAAGTCTGCTAGCCCCTGCCTTTGTGCTTGGCCTTCTTGGACAGTTTCTTTATGCTAATGTGGACTTTCTGGTTGGCAGTCCATATCACGAGGCTGTCAGGCTGCCTGGCGAGGGACTCGGGCACCTTCCTCAAGTGTAAGTCAGACACACTCCTGTTCTTTGAAGCTGAGCCAGTCATTGCATTTATTGAATTGTAAGATATGAAGTTGTACCGTTTTAAAAAATCAGTCATGACTTGAAGGACTAAGCTGATTTATCCTTTTTGTTGGACAGAGCGGCATTTGTCTTTAGAATGAGAAGTTAAATGCAGACTCTGCCATGGGGTAGATTTTTGGCTTTATTATAATAGGAAGTCGGGAGAGGCTGCGCAGAAGCTATCAAATCAGGCTGCTATGAATTCTTGGTTGGTTTTGGTTATTGATACTCTTTTGTCTTCTCTGTTCACTGTCAGTAATAAACTATAAACAAAAGTGAAAATTGCTCCAGAGGAGCAGTTGTGAATTGCTAATCTTCATGCCCAGAAATGCAACTATATTTTGCAAAGTCCAGCATTCTGGTGTTTTATTGAACACAGATTTTATTCTGCTGTCACAGTTTATTCCACAGTGGTCACTGAAGCTGCCAGAATGCCTAGAAGCTCACAAAAATGGCAGGGGAAAATGCATCACAGGGTTGAGTCTAAGTTTAAAAGGAATGATGGTCTAAAAAGGAAGACATGGCTTGACTCTGCAAAGCAGGTGATGTAAATTTAGCTTGATGCAGTCATCCAGTTGTAGTGTGATGTCTGTGGAGAATGCTCATAATCATATTGCCATGCACTTTAGTTTTAACTACTGCATTTAAAGAATTTGAGGTGGAGTTCCCATCGTGGCTCAGTGGTTAACGAATCCGACTAGGAACCATGAGGTTGCGGGTTCGTTCCCTGGCCTTGCTTAGTGGGTTAAGGATCCGGCGTTGCCGTGAGCTGTGGTGTAAGTTACAGACGTGGCTCGGCTCTGGCGTTGCTGTGGCTGTGGCGAAGGCCAGCATCTACAGCTCCAATTCGACCCCTAGCCTGGGAACCTCCATATGCTGGGAGTGTGGCACTAGAAAAGGCAAAAAGATAAAATAAAAACAAAAATAAAGAATTTGGGGTGTTAATAAATATTACAGTAGAAGGAAAGTGTGGAAGGTCTTACCCCCTCAGAGGGGTCTAGTCACCTCACTTGCCTCAGCAAGTACACTTACTCCTAGTGGTTTTTTGTATAATTCTTTGCTTGATAAAAAAAAACTCAATGAAAGCATTTTATGAAATTGTAAAATACTTCAGCTTTGAGAAACTGTCCATTAATTCTTTAGCCATTAAATAATGGAAGATTAGCATTCACATGTGGAATGTGGCTTTTTGAAGAGAGCTTATGTCATCAGCCTGGATTAATTTAATTTTACTACTTCATATTTTTGGCATGTAGAATTTCCAATTAATAATTCAAAAAATATGGTTGTAAGGAACATTGACATTAACAATATTTGAAGTAGCATCATTCGCAGTATGTGATGGCATCTTAACTGTGTAAATAACATCATTTTTAATATAGGAAGTTATTCTAGTATGTTTGGTTCAACACAGTTAAGATCTGTTAACATGAATATAATGTGCTCTGTCATGCATTGAATATTGTGTTTTTTTAATAGATAAAAATCCATTCCAGGTTTATGTTAAGGAAATAAAAGCCAACCCACAAGGAACTTTTTCCTTCATGCATTGAGATGGTCATAGATTTTTCCTCACATTTGTTTCTTGGCTTTCATTATTATTTAAAAGAGAAAAGTCTCTACCTCAGTGCTATATTATAGGAGTGTTTTAAAGAAAATTGTTCTTAAGTTTTATTATGTTGGTTTTTAAAATTGAAATGTATTTGCAATGTCTTTAAGTGCTTTCACAAATACATATTTTTAAGAGTAATTGTTTTCACATTAAAAAAAAAAAAATAGGAGTTCCGGTCGTGGCACAGCAGAAACGAACCTGACTAGGAACCATGAGGTTGCGGGTTCGATCCGTGGCATTGCCGTGAGCTGTGGTATAGGTTGCAGAAGTGACTCAGATCTGGCATTGCTGTGGCTGTGGCATAGGCCGGCAGCTGTAGCTCTGATTTGGACCCCTAGCCTGGGAACCTCCATATGCCGCATGTGCGGCCCCGAAAAGACCAAAAAAAAAAAAAATATATATATATATATGTATCCAACTTCTCCCAAATCCTACTCTCAGAATTAGTTGACATACTGTACTTACGCAACCACATTTTATATCTTTTTTTTTTTTCACATTTTATATTTCTATATATAGCCACAGGTAAATACTTTTTGGGTGTGTAAATTAATAGGATTATGCTTTTTCTTGTTCTGCACCTTTTTCCTGTGAACATGTTCTGTCCACCTCATTCTGTTGAATGGCTGGATAATATTCTGCTGTATGGGTATACTGTTATTTACTCAGACTGTTACGATGACTGTTTATATTGTTACCATTTTTTTGCTAAAATGTCCATTGTAGTAAATATCCTTGTATTGTTATACAAATATGTATTTTTAGAAATTGAATTGGTCAGCCCATAGGCATGCACATAAAACAATTTGATACCTTGTCAAAATCTCCTCTAAAGGGGATTTTTTTACAAATGTGTAATCCTACCCAGAGTGTGTAAAGGTTCCTGTTTTCCCACATTAGATCTAATTTTTTAAGGTACATCTCTTGACAGGATTGTTGTGGCTTTTGTGAATTATTAGGTCTACTTTAAAATTCTTCAGGAGATAAGTAAAATTTGCAATATAAGCTACAGTCTGTTGGTGTACCAATATTAAAGAAATTTGTTAGATGTAATAGACCAAAAAACAAGACGATTTGTTTCATTTTTTTGAGGTTGGCCTGGCTGCTGTTCTCAAACTCAATATCAGCCACTGGTTGTCCTGGAAGCTCTGTTGGCTTCCATTAGGCTTTCTCCTATCATACCTTTTTTTTTTTTTAAAGCCTCACTTGCGGCATATGGAAGTTCCCAGGCTAGGGGTCAAATCGGAGCTGCTGCTGCTGGCCTACACCACAGCCACAGCAACACGGGATCCGAGCCGCATCTGCTGGCCTACACCACATCTCATGGCAATGCCAGATACTTAACCCACTGAGTGAGGCCAGGGATTGAACCCATGTCCTCATGGGTACTAGTTGTGTTTGTTACCGCTGAGCCACAGTGGGAACTCCCTCTCCTGGCATCTTTATTTGGCCTTCTCAGTGAATGTGAGAGTAGAGAGGAAAGGTTCTCTTGAAGACTGTGTCCTTTTGCATTCTGTGGCATGTATGGCAACATACATGGACCCCTAGCCTGGGAACCTCCATATGCCGCAGGTGCGGCCCCGAAAAGACAAAAAAAAACCAAATTTCTCATTTGCTTTTAATCAGTGGTACTTTGGTAAGAGATCTTCATCAAGCTAGTCTAAAAATTTGAGTTGTATGTGATAGTCATTTACTAAGGGACATCATGTATCTTTTTTTTTTTCTTTCTTCTTTTAGAAAATCATTTGGCATGTTCTTTCAGCTTCCAGAATCATAGCCAGCCACCCCTCCTTTGGGTGGTTTAGATCAGCCTCTCCGGGCAGTACTTTGAAGTCTGTGAAAGACATTGGTAATTTAGGCTGACATACTTGGCAGGTCCATTTAAAAAGCAGAATTGTTTAATGGCATGACACAAGAGGTCTGTTAACTGAGTTATAAAGAACTGCGGCATTTCCAGCAAACTCTAGTTTTGGCATGAAATTTAAATAGTTCTTATTTTGTGGTGGGCAGGCGGTGAACTTCCTGTGACGTAATATGGTCCCTTAGTGCAAAATATTAGGAAGTGGGAATTGCACTATACCTCACAGTTTCTCTGAGGAGGAATTCTGCATGGGAACGCAGTATGTTTTACTTCTCTTTGAATTCAGTTCAGCTAATTCAGATGTAATATCTTAGTAAGATATGAGGAAGCAAATCTGGAGCGAATGGTAGCACTTGGGATAAATGTGAAAAAAAAAAAACAGCCAGTCAGTGGTAGAAGTTTGGAGGGAACACCCAAATAATGTGCTTAATCTAATTCTTATGGTGGGTTTAATATAAAGCCCTGAAAGTCAGTGGCCTTTCCTAAAAATACTGCAAAATTGAATCTAAAAATAGATAGCTCATTATTGTGTATGTGTGTGCTATAAACATCCTAAAAACCTTTCCTGAGTGTTTTTTTTAAAGTCCTATATTTTTTATTGTAACTTCATTATTCTCATTATCAATTGCTTAATTTTTTTTAAAATTCTAAGTCTTTAAACCCGATGTTGCTCCTCTTATCAGAAAGGCAAGTTTTACATAATTTGGAGATGGGGAGAAAAGTATTCCAAGGCAGAGGTTACCAAAATAGAGCTTCCAGTTTGTGTTGCTAAGCTGTCTGAATGGTGGCATTGCTGTTGGGCTCTTCCCTCACAGCAAGAGTGGGGCTGCAAAGTAGTTTCAATACGTGTCTGTGTGTTAAAGTAGAAGCATGTGACACCAACAAATGGGTACCACATGGCAGAGATACCCAGGAGCAAGTCCGTAATATGAAAGGGATAATTTAGTTCTGTTTCATTTCATTTTTTTCTCTTCAAGGGGATGGGGGGTCAGGAAAAGGGGGTGGGAGAGGAGGAAGAGAAAGAGTTGGAGAGGGCATGCGTTTGTGTGTGTGTGTTCCTACAGAGGAATCAGGTCCCTTGTTTTAGTTAATGCATGTGGCTGATTTTGTAAGGTTTGATGGCTGCCTGGTTTAATATTAATCTTTATTCTTACACCTTTGATTATAGTTTTTAGATACCAAATCTCTTTATCCGTGGACGTGGAAATGAGGGAGAATAAATAACAGCGGTACAGTGCTCACTTTCTGACTTCAGCTGGCTCTCATGCCGGCTTAGAATTTGGCCACTGTCTGGTCCTGGCCTTGCTTAACTCCCTTTCCAGGCTTTATTCATATATTCAGAAAGCAATTGTTGAGGGTTTAGTCTCTGCAGGCTTTGACCTCTACCTTCTAGAGATACCTACAGTGGAGTACTTTGAACATAGTAGCTACCAAGAAGTGTTATCTGGCAGGAACAGTTACTTCTCTCTGTATGCTCAGTTAGAAGTTTAACTCAGTACAGCTACACTTGCCATGAGTTACAGTACTGTTGATGGCTAGAAACTTGAGTTAGCTGACTTCGGAAAGTAATTTATCTTAGATGCTTAACTAGAATTCTTAAAAATGAAAACATTTGAAGATAAAACATCTGTCATATCAAAAACATTTCAAGAATGCACATTTGACTGTAGTAACTATATGTTCAGATGTAAGTTTGCCCTTATATTGTTTGTTTTCATCTAAATCCTTTAGAGATTTCATCTAAAGCCTTCAGAGGTTTGGAGATTTCTACTGTACAGTGGGGAAAGCCTGGGTTCTTGAATTAGAGAGTCCTGATCAAGTTCTGATTTTGAAACTTACTAGGTGTGTAATTACAATTAGGTCCCAGCAGTTAGGTTGACAATGAGCAAAACCTTTATGAGCTTTGTTTCCCCATCTTCTTTTCCCTTTCCATTTTATAGGTATAGTAAAACCTACCTAACTTTATTGTCTTGAGAATTAAGAGGATAGATAGGTTGATAAGTGTTAAGTCCTAGCACATGGTAGATAATGAGTTCATCTTAGTTTCCTTTTCCTTCCCCCCCCTTTATGGGCTCACTTTTAGATTACTTTAGTGGTAGAATACAGTGTCTTAAAGCACACTTTTGTTGATCTGGCTATCTGGAAAGCAAAAGACATTCTATATTTTATATCAGTCATGGCTGATAAGTCTGTGGAGGAACTTTTGATCAATACATGCTAATATGAAGCAGTTTTGTTAATTTTTGGCTTGTTCCCCAAATAGACATTAGTTTCTTCTTTCTCTTCCTAATTTGAACGACAAAACCAAGCCAACATTCGTTCAGCATTTGTGTAGAGGTGTGGTCTCCTCCAGAATTTATTAAAGAGCCACGAGTATATTTAGCTGTCAAAAGTTAAATTGATCACCACCAAATTTGAGCCTGTTTTTATATGCTAAGCATTTCTTTCTTTAAAAAATGAGTTTTAAAGATAGTTTTAGACTTTAGTAATCATTACTGCAAGGGTACAAAACAGTTCTGTCATCCCCCAAATCCTTCATGTGGTCCATTGTAGTCACATTTTTCCCCCCACTGTCTAAGCTGGCTACCAGTATCTGTTCTCTGTTGCTATAGTTTTTTGTTTGGGCTTTTTTATGGCCGCACCCACGTGTGGCATGCAGATTTCCTGGGCCAGGGATTGAACCGAGGCCACAGCTGTAACCAGAGCCACACCAGTAACAACACTAGATCCTTAACCAGCTGAGCCCCAAGAGAACTCCTCTGTTGCTACTCTTTTGCCTTTTCCGGAATGTCATATAAATAGACTTATATTGTATGTAGCCTGTTAAGACTGACTTCTTTCATTCAGCTTAATGCCCTTGAAATTCATCTGTTAGCAAGTCTACCTTGTTGCTGAGTAGAATTCCAGTTTATGGGTGAACTAGTGTATCTAATCATTCATCATTCACTTGGATTATTGCAATTCTTTTAAAAAATATTACATTTTGTAAGTTTGTCCTGATTTTCAAAATAGAAAAATATATACTAATCAAGGAAAAATGGAAAATTAACTTCAAAAAATTATTCCTGCCCAAACATAACCTCTATTAACATTTAGGTGTATTTCTTTATGTTCTTTTTTCTGTACATGGAGTTTTTGGGCTCATGGTTTATTTACATAGTTGTGATTCTTCATAAATTCCTTTTATTTCTTTTTTTTTTTTTTTTGGTCTTTTTAGGGCCTTGCCTGCGGCATATGGAGGTTCCCAGGCTAGGGGTTGAATCAGAGCTGTAGCTGCTGGCCTACAACACAGCCACAGCAAAACGGGATCTAAGCTGCATCTGCAACCTACACCACAAATGCCGGGTTCTTAATCCACTGAGCAGGGCCACGGATCAAACCCTCATCCTCATGGATACTGGTCAGGTTTGTTAACCACTGAGTTCCACATGGGAACTCCTATTTCATGTTTTCATTGTGACGTGTGTATGACATATGTCGTTTAAAGATATCATAAAGCAAACATTAGTGTAACCATCCAAAGTAAGAAATGGAGTTCCCTGGTGGCTCAGCAGGCTAAGGATCAGATGTTTTCGCTGCTGTGGCTCTGGTTGCTGCTGTAGCACAGGCTTGACTCCTGGCCGGGGAACTTCTGCATGCCTTGTTGCCAGTATCTTCAGTTTCTTGTAAGACCCTTTCCTATCATATTACCTTCCCTTTACCTAGAGTAATCACTGTTGTAACTCTTGTGATAGTCATTCCCTTTGTTTGGTAGTTTTCCAACCTATATATATATATTCTTTAGACAATATAGTTTTGACTCTCTTTGAACTTTGTGTCTTCCTTTTTTTCATTTTGAAGTGTTCGCTCTAGGTCTGTTATGATAAGTCTTCATAAAAATGCTTTTTAGCCACATAGTATTCTGATGATTGTGCTGTACTTGAGCACATTTCCCAGTTTAGGTTGTTTCGATTTTCATGATTACAAATAAGGCTTTATTTAGAAATAATTTTCTACCTGAAGTTTCTTTTGTATTTAGGATTATTTCCTTTGGATAGTGTGTGAATAAAAGAATGCAAAGTTTTAAGGCACACAATGTTGCTAAATTCTTTTTTTTTTGTCTTTTTGCCTAATCTAGAGCCACACCCGCGGCATATGGAGGTTCCTAGGCTAGGGGTCTAACAGGAGCTGTAGCCATCGGCCTTCGCCACAGCCACAGCAATGTGGGATCTGAGCCGCATCTGCGACCTACACCACAGCTCACGGCAACGCCGTGGATCGAACCCAAAGCCTCATGGTTCCTAGTCGGATTCATTAACCACTGAGCCACGACGGGAACTTCAGTGTTGCTAAATTCTTTACAAATCGTTTTAACGGTTCATGCCAGGATGAAGTCTTATTGTTCCTGGGCCAGCATGGAGGGTTTTCCACAGACCCCCCCCCAATAAAAACACCTCAGGGAATTTGATGTTTGAAAACCATCGTCTTATCTTGCATTTGTAAGGTTGATTGGTTCTCTGTATCTTTGCTAATTGGTTTTCTTTTTTGTTGACTTTGCCTAAGATTGTGTTGGGGTAAATCAGTTTCTTAAGTGATGGTTGATGTAGCCTTGTGGCCAATTCTTTTATTTTTTTCAGATGTAGGTGCGAGAAACTACAGGCATCTCTGTGCTGTTTATTACAACAAGAATCCTGGGTTTGAGATAATCCATGGACTCCTGGACAGAATCATGCAGCTGCTTGCCGTGCCTCCTGGTGAAAAGAAGGGAGGATATGCGATCAAAGCATCAGAAGGTGAGACAGATCAGCTGAGTCCAGAGTCAGTGGTACTGTGATGAAGAGGCCAAGCTCTATTTGTGATAAAGGGGTTTTGGTTTTGATTTGGGGTAGGGGACGTGGCACATAGTTTCATTTCAATTGTCATTATGTTCTAGAAATACCCTTTTCCCATCCAGCATTCTAAGAAAATGCTCTTCAGAGCTCTTGTAGTGCTGCACTGGATTCTTTTGTTGCAACGGAGTGCTGGTAACCCCTAGTTACCGGCACCATGAAAGCCATGGCAGACCCAGAATCCAAACTGGAACCTGAGGGAACCTAAACTCATGACTTGCCCTCAGAACTGCCTGTCTGAAGCCTTGAGGATAAAAGGAAGAAAAAGGCTAACTTACATATATTCCTAAAATGCTAGTTTCTTGTTTGAGAAATTCTGATGTTTTTGCTTTTCATATTCCTAAAGCTTGAATGTGAGTTTATTTTGTTAGATAAGAGATCCAGAAACAACTTGAAAGAAATACTTTGCTATTTTGCTTACTGCACAATTTTTTATAAGTGTTTTTGTTCTCTTAAATTTCTATTGGAACATTCAGTTTTTTATTTTTTATTTTTTTACGTTTTATTGAAGTATAGTTGATTTACAAGATTGTAATAATTAGAACATTCATTTGTTAAAGTGTTACTTAGTTATTTATAGTGGTGTGAGGCTTGGGGGGTATATTTTTGTTTTTCCCTTAGTTCTCAGAGGTTTTTTTAAATTGTTATTTGTTTTCATTTTTTTAATTTGGAAACTTCTTTGAAAATGCAATAATCCTAAATATATGAGCCTTTTTATGTATTTATTTTTTGGCCACACCCACGGCATGTTGAAGTTCCTGGGCCAGGCTTCAAACCTGTTATAGTTATGACTTGTGCCACAGCTGGGCCAATGCTGTATCCTTAACCTGCTGCACCACACGGGAACTTTCTACATGGGCCTTTTTAGGTTGAAGATCTGTGGGTTTTTTTTTTTTTTTAATCGAGAGATTAACTATGGCAGGGAGTTACCATTTTCTACCGTGCCTCTCATTCACAATCATCTAGAGAAGACGTGCCACTCTTACAGCATTTTGGTGTTGAAACTGCATCCTGGGGTTGATCATCAAGCCCAGTCTGCCGATTTGGCAAAAAGTAAAGAAGCTGAGACTCGGCACGTTAAGTGAGTTGGTCTGGTTCCTGCCTCCCGGTGTTCTTTCCACAAAGTCAAGTTGCCTGTCTAGAGTGGCTTTACTTTCTCATTTACCAGTTAACTCTTATAGAATTCCGTTTAAGATTTGGGCATCCAAGTTAATGGCAACCCGAAAGCTGATGTGACCCCTTTTTTTTTTTTTAACCTCCTATACACAAAGTCTTTTACTTCATGTAGAGATTAGCTGGGTAAAACTGTTCCCTGAAACAGATTACGCCATATATATGACATCTAATTTTTTTTTTGTATTTGAAAGGTTGCAGAGAGCTGAAATGGCAGATTGGAGCATAATTTGTGGTGGATATTGTACTTTTATATATGACTTTTATATTAATGACATCTCTATAAACTGTAAGACAGTGTCTTAATATTATGACTTTCCTGCCTCAGTAAGTTCCTTAGATATCGATTTCTCAGAAGAATCTGAGTTCCCAGTTATGAGACAGGCTTTAAGAAGATGGAGCAAGTAGGACATAGGCCCTGCTGTCAAGGGACTTAGAGGGGGAATGACACTGCATACCAGCTCTCACACCAAGCTGCTAGGCCAGTGCCTTGAAGTTTCCAAAGAGGAGGGCAGTGCAGCTTCTTGAGGGCCTCTGGGAAAGCAATGGTGAGCTTCTGGGCAGTAACACGGGCCTTTGAAGGAATAGGTGGAGACAAAGGAAACAAGGCAAACCATACTGCCAGAGCAAAGCCAAAAATGATGGGAAACATGACCTAGTGCAGTCTGGTTTTACTCTGCAGTGAGGAAGAAGCTTGGGACTACATTTAGAGTACAGAGTGCTAGAATAAAGGATTTTACCTCATTAGAGGGAAAATATTGAAGCTATTGCTGTGTTTTTTTTGTTTTGTTTTGTTTTGTTTTTTAAGCAGGTGAGTGATATGATTAGAGTTGTACCGTGAAGGGATTAATCTGGCAGCAGATATGTAGGTTGGGTGACATGGAGAGTAGAGGGGAAGAGAATGGCTGAAAGGTATTATAATATATTCTAAAGCAGTGAGAATATGGACTCCAAGGTTATATCAAGGAGAAGACTGATTTAAGAAACTTGATGAAGGTAGAAGCTACAGCATTCACTATTTGGAAAAGTTCCACTTGGAACTTAGATCCTTTTGTTCGATCCCTGGCCTTGCTCAGTGGATTAAGGATCCGGCGTTGCCGTGAGCTGTGGTGAAGGTTGCAGACGCGGCTCGGATCCCGCGTTGCTGTGGCTGTGGCATAGGCACATTTTATAATACAGTTCATATGTGTTGATTTTTTTTTTTAGCATTCTAAACCTATAATATTATAATTTAATCCTTATATATTTTAGCACCAAAACAATATAATACTTAGTAAGTAATTTCCCTAATATGTAGATGTCCTTTGTTTTGATTTGTGGGGAGAGAGAATGAGAGAGAGAGAGTGTGTGTTTTAATTAGAAAATACATCCATAAACTGTAACCGCTTATGATGTAGTTGTACATCTTTTTGTTCATTTTTTTTTTAAGTCAAGTTGTTACTATAGTGTTTGATTTTGTTTGAGGGCAGAGGCCATCTTATGGTTCCTTTTGACTTTATAATAGCTCTCAGAATATTGTAATGTTTTTTGTATTTTTTAATAATTTTTATTTTTTCCATTGTAGTTGGTTTACAGTGTTTTGTCAGTTTTCTACTGTACAGCAAAGTGATCCAGACACACATACATATATACCTTCTTTTTCTCACATTATCTTCCATCATGCTGTGTCATAAGTGACTAGATACAGTTCCCAGTGCAATGCAGGAGGATCTTATTGCTTATCCATTCCAAAGGCAGTAGTTTGCATTTACTAACTCCAGATTCCAGTCCTCCAAGTCCATGAGTTTCTTTTCTGTGGAAAGGTTTATTTATGCTGTATATTAGATTACAGATATGTTACATCATATGGTATTTGTCTTTCGCTTTCTGACCTAGTTAAGTATGAGAGTCTCTAGTTCCATCCGTGTTGCTGCAAGTGGCATTATTTTGTTCTTTTTTATGACTGAGTAGTATTCCATTGTGTCTATATACCACATCTTCTTACTCCATTCATCTGTCGGTGGACATTTAGGCTGTCTCCTTGTCTTGGCTGTCGTGAATAGTGCTGCAGTGAACATGGGGTGGGGAGGCATGTGTCTTTTTCAAGAAAAGTTTTATCCAGATATATGCCCAAGATTGGGATTGCTAGGTCATATGATAGTTCCGTATTTAGTTTTCTAAGTTACCTCCATATTGTTTTTCATAGCGGTTGTACCAATTTACATTCCCACTGACAGTGCGGGAACATTCTGTTTTCTCTACACCCTCTCCAGCATTTGTTATTTTTGAACTTATTAATGATGGCCATTCTGATTGGTGTGAGGTGGTACCTTGTGGTAGTTTTGATTTGCATTTCTCTAATAATCAGTGATGTTGAGCATTTTTTCATGTGCTTGTTGGCCATCTGTATATCTTCTTTGGGGAAATGTCTCTTCAGGTCTTTTGCCCATTTTTAGATTGGGTTGTTGATTTTTTTGCTGTTGTTTTATTGTATTTTTATTATCTGTTTTGATTATGTAATGACAAGATGATTGTCTTTTTTTTTTTTTTTAATGTTTAAAGAAACCAAGACCTAAAGAAGGGGCTTATTAAAATAAGTCAGCAGCAAAGTTGGTGTTCTTCATCTAAAGTTATATATATAAAATGAATCTCATATATATATTTCTCCTAAGTAAATCTCTATACAGGAATTTGGTTGCTAGGATGTGTTTAGCACTTCATTTGCTCTGATTTATTGTTATTTTGCACATAACTTTTTCTGCTTCAAGTAAAGGTCTTCAAAAAGTCAAGTAGAAACAGATTAAGAACTACCATTTCCTGCCATTCTCGATTACTGAGTTGTCTTTTATCACTCTGGCATATGGTTCACCTTTTAATAATTAAAAGTCTCTGGTGGCTTTGTCATTATAATGGAGCTAAGTCTGTTCACCAGAGAGTCTTGCTAATGTCAGTTCATCGGCGGTTATATGTAATCTCTTTCTGTCCTTTCTAATGAACAGCACTGGCTTCCTTTGTGCTTCTTTGTTTGGAGGTAGAACTGTATGGAGCAGAACTGGGTCTCCTTTGAGAAACTTGGCACTGTTCATTGCGAGCAAAATCGGGAAACTCATTTGATTGATCGTCACACTGATCTCAGGGAGTTCTGTTGAGTTGGTGTGTAACCTTGCCTCATGTAGGCAACGGCCCTCTGCAACCTCTGGATCTCTGAGAAGTACTCCTGAGGCTGTGACTGCAGCCATAATTAGAAGCCATGGTTGCTTAATCTCACATAGGTTTTATATGCTGAGAACCCTTGCCATTAAGAGCACAAAGTGAGCTAGAATGTCAAATTGCTGATAATGGAGTTCCTGCCGTTGTTGCAGTGGAAGCCATGAGGTTGTGGATTCGATTCGATCCCTGGCCTCACTCAGTGGGTTAAGGATCCGGTGCTGCCATGAGCTGTGGTGTGGGTTGCAGATGTGGCTCGGGTCTGGTATTGCTGTGCCTCTGGTGTAGGCCGGCAGCTGTAGCTCTGATTGGACTCCTAGCCTGGGAACCTCCATATGCCACGTGCGTGGCCCTAAAATGACAAAAGACAAAAAAAAAAAAAATTCTTGATGAAATAAGGCCAGTTGTTGAGTGGACAAAAAGGAAGAAGAACTTTTAACCTTATAACAGACTATAGAACTTTTGAGGGCCTCAAAGGGTTTAACTCAGAATGTTTTAGTGGCATTTGATCAGATTATTACAGCATATGTGCATGCTTTTTTCTCAGACTTCTTCCCCTTTGCTTTTGTGGTTTGTTGCAAACTAAATTATGTATGTTAAAATTCATTATCCTTTTCAAAAACTACTTCCGGGCAAGGAAAATTCCCAACATTTTTGTGTTTAGAACAGTTATGTGGTTCCCAGGCAGATTAGTGGCAAAAATAATTTCTTGGAGAAGGTAGTGGGCTTTGTGTGCCCACTTTGGGCTGCCTTGACTTGAGTGTATTTTTTTCCCCTTTAATTTGTTACTATTTCAGTTTTGTTTATTCACAAACCTACAGAAAATGACATTTTAACCTGAGACAGGATCCCTGATGGAAAAGCAGAAGTTTTAGTGCTTTTAGTTTTGACAGTTCTAATTTTCATGCTGCTCAGAATTCATTTTGTGAAATGAAAAATAGCCTTGTAAGTAATAGGCACATTTAATCCTGTACCATATGTACCCACAGAGATTATTTAGATACCTTCTGTTACAGCGTCACCTAATGATCATTGATTTGACCTGTAGGTCATGACCTTTTTCCTCTTTCAGGACACCTGTGAAAGATTTCAGATGCTAAAACATACGGATGGAAATGTGATGTTTCTCTGGTCTTCACGTTGGTTTTTAGTGTAACGTGAGCTTGGAACTATTTGAGAAAAAATGTGTTGACAATTTGTTGGAGTAAAGGTGTTCTGTTTATGGTTTGATTTACACAAAATGTCTAGACTGGAAGGAAGAGGGATCTCTATGGTGTGTCCACATTTTTACTAACTGTCAGCAAAGATGTTATTCTGTTAATGCATCGAGTTTAAAAAGTAAAAGGTTTGAAAGTGTTTAAACGCCCTGGCCTTATTACTCTGTGTAAAAAAATGTCCTTAATCCTCTGGTTCTCTACTTTTTTTGTGTTTGAGGCAGGCTTTCAAATACTACAACTTTTGTTATCTACTTTGAAGGCTTTATTAAGTGCAGTGATCACCACACAGCAAAACATGGGCCACAGTGCTCGTAAAATCTCCAGCAGTTGTCACGGTTCACTTAGCCGCGTATTGTGCTTGGAGCGTGTTTATTTTCCTGCCTCACTCTTCGTGATATGTATGAGGCAATGTTCTCTCCACTCAGGCTCACCACCTCTGCTCTTGGCATGCTTTGGTACCCACTTGATGTTTCAGCACTCAGCACTGGCATGCATGCTCCACACTCAGTCCCTCGAATGACTGTCAGCTCACTTTCCCATCTGATAGATCTTGTAACACAACATTTGTCAACTTCCTTTTTCTTTTTCTTTTTTGGCCACCCTTCAGCATATGGAGTTCCCAGGCCAGGGATCAGATCTGAGCCACAGTTGTGAGCTGCAACAACTCAGAATCTTTAACCAACTGTGCCCAGGGTCAAACCTGTGTCCCAGCGCTCCCAAGTTGCCTCTGATCCCATTGTGCCATAGCAGGAACTCCTATCAACTTCTTTATATTATCTCTCCCTTAAGGAAACTTTCTAGACTTTTTCCTAATTGCCCCTTCTTAAAATTTTAATACCACTGATACACTGCATATTTATTACATACTATATGTATAGCTGTGCTTTATACATAAAAAGTATAAACCTTATTTTTTTTTAATTAAATTCAGGGTTAAGTAAAGTTTTTTTAAGTTAAAAGTTAAAAACCGGAGTTCTGGAGTTCCCGTCGTGGTTCAGTGGTTAATGAATCTGACTAGGAACCATGAGGTTGTGGGTTCGATCCCTGGCCTTGCTCAGTGGGTTAAGGATCCGGCGTTGCCGTGAGCTGTGGTGTAGGTTGCAGATGCGGCTCGAGTCCCGTGTTGCTGTGGCTGTGGCGTAGGCAGATGGCTACAGCTCTGATTAGACCCCTAGCCTGGGAACCTCCATATGCCGTGAGTGTGGCCCTAGAAAAGGCAAAAAGACAAAAAAACAAAAACAAAAAACAAAAAACGGAGTTCCTGTTGTGACGCAGGGGAAACAAATCCGACTAGGAACCATGAGGTTGTGGGTTCAATCCCTGGCCTCGCTCAGTGGGTTAAGGATCCAGCATTGCCGTGAGCTATGGTGTAGGTCACAGACGCAGCTCCAATCTGGCATTGCTGTGGCCCTAGCGTAGGCCAGCAGCTGTAGCTCTGATTAGACCCCTAGTCTGGGAACCTCCGTATGCTACAAGTATGACCCTAAAAAAAAAAGCCTATGAGCGTTTAACTTCATATCTGCTGCATAGCTTTTAATGTTATTTATTTATATAAACTGCACTGTATCAAACTGTATATTCCAGTTGGCAATTAATTTGAATACATAATTGTAACCAAAAAAATTTAAAGCCATCCAAAACTCACTTTTCCAGCAAATTTAAAACAAATGAAAAATTAATTTTTGTTTTTTTTTCTTTCTTTTTTTAAAGGGCCAAAGCCATGGCATATGGAAGTTCCCACACTAGAGATCGAATTGGAGCTGTAGCTGCTGGCCACAGCAACGCCAGATCTGAGCCCTGTCTGCTACCTACACTGCAGCTCACGGCAATGTGGGTCAGGGAAGGAACCTGCGTCATGGATACCAGCTGGGTTCACTACCGCTGAGCCACAATGGGAATGCCTGAAAAATTAATTTCTTAAAAAATCATTGTTAGTGGAGTTCCTGTTGTGGCGCAGCGGAAGCGAATCCGACTAGGAGCCATGAAGTCACGGGTTCAATCCCTGGCCTCGCTCAGTGGGCTAAAGATCCGGTGTGGCTGTGGCTGTGGCGTAGGCCGGCAGCTATAGCTCTGATTAGTCCCCTAGCCTGGGAACTTCCATGTGCTGTGGGTGCAGCCCTAGAAAAAACAAAACAAAAAAAAAAAGACAAAAAAAATCATTGTTAGTGAATTTAACTTTTTCTTGGTAAGAGAACAACTAGCTGGTAGTCAGATAGTGTCGATGTTTTTTCTTTCCAGCACTTGATGTAATTAATGATGTTGTTAAATAACTTTTTGAATTAGAAAAGCCTGAGCCACTCATGGAAGCTCTTAGTACTAAACATAGCAGAATCCATAAGGCATCCAGTGGCAGCTCCTGGCACGTGCAGGTCATCTCTTAAACTGACTTGGCAGTTGAGCCCTTGATATGGAGTCTTCCAGTTACAGAAAGGATCAGAGCCACCTGTTGCCATAGTTTTGGAGCACTGATCTTGCATGCATTTGCTGTGGTTTTCATATCAGTGCTGCTCCAGTAAAGCCCAAGACCATGCAGTGGAATGAACTGAATACCAAGGAGTACTGTTTTGTTAAGAAGGGTTCAGCTTTGGAGGGCTCCAAACCATTGCAATATAACATTTTTTCAAAACCCCCTCTCTTCTATCGAGAACCAGTTTTCATCCCGCTTGAGAATGTATGCTGTGACTTAATGTGTGCTTTAGAGTTACTTCAATTGAACTGTATGTACTGAGTGGAAAAAAAGAGATGATGTTATTTAGCACCTTTTGCTCCTTTTTTTCCTGCTTCCAAACTAGACCTTGGCTTCCACTATTCTACAGAAGAGGCTGTGGCCCAAATACAAAGAGATGAAAAAGAAGTTCAATTTTCAGTTTCAGGTGCCCAGATCCTGAAAGTTGAGAGGGTTTTTAGGGTGATTTGTACTATTCAGTTTTGATCTTACATATTTAAGTTTTACTTTCCCCAGGGAGGCGCAGCTTTTTACATTGGCAGCTCCCTGGTTTTGGTACATTGATGTGCTACAGCATCTTGCTTAAGAACCACTCTCTTCTGAATTCCTAAAGAATCATGTGTTCTGGTAAAGTAAATATCAACCCTGTGAGCAGTCAATTCACCTTTCATCCAGAAGGATTAATAGGATGGGTGGGTAGATAGAAAAACAGATAATCATATTGAAACACTCCTGGGTAGGGCTGATAAATGGAGTCGTCTGCTGTGTACATGGCCATTCAGAATAAAGGCCATTTTCCCTGGGGCACTTATTCTGGCTTTGATGAGAGAAATAAACTTCTATCTTATTTAAGCCATTAATATTTGGAATTTTCTTTCTTAAAGATGAAACCAATCCTAACTTACAAGTTATATTTTTAATTTCTACCTGTCTGAATTCCTTCACTGTATTACGACGCTACCCAGCTCTAAGATAACTGAAATCAAATTCCAGGCTAACTTCTAAGTTACCTTAAAATTAACACTTAGTAAAATCATTCACTCTCATTTATTTTCTCTTTCTTTCAGTTGTTGTTATCTTTGCTTTTGACTTTTGAACGCAGTTTAAACAGCCACTTTCATATCCACATATGCAGTAGTTTTGTTCCAATCAGATTCATGTATATTAGCTTCATAGACATACCTGTATCTTTTTGCCTTTAAGGTTATCATTGCTACCCATTGGCATTTATTTCCAGTTTGTATTTTCTAGCTAAAAATGAAGACTTTGGCCATTTCCAGGGAATATGTTTTAGAGAACTGGCTTTAAAATGTCTCCTGGACTCCCATAAGCAGATAATCAAAAAAATATTTGTATGTATACTTCTTTTTTTTTTTTTGTCTTTTGTCCTTTTAGGGCCATACCTGTGGCATATGGGGGTTCCCAGGCTAGGGGTCTAATCGGAGCTGTTGCTGCCGGCCTACATCACAGCCACAGCTACGCCAGATCCTTAACCCACTGAGCAAAGCCAGGGATCGAACCCACAACCTGATGGTTCCTAGTCAGATTCGTTTCCACTGCACCACGACAGGAACTCCTGTATGTATACTTCTAAGTAAGATTTGAACAGAGGATCCTGTCTTCAAAAAAGTTTGAAACCAAAGTTCCTGTCGTGGCTCAGTGGAAACAATCTGACTAATAACCATGAGGACACAGGTTCAATCCCTGGCGTCACTCAGTGGGTTAGGGATCCGGCATTGCTCCGAGCTGTGGCGTATAGCAAGTTTGAAACCCACCTTTATTGAGAGAGAATTAGGAAATTCATGAATGCTGTAGTGATAACGATTAGATCTCACTCTTCCCTTTACAACTTACTTCCCCTTGCTTTTCTTTTAGGTGTCCTGGTTAAGTGTCTTAAGATTTTATAGTAATACCAGGTCATCCTACCACGTAGAGTGGTTCATTGTGAGTGTGGAAAATGATGGCTGGCCATCCAGCTGCTCATAAACCAGCAATTGATATTCAGAGTGTGGATGTTCTCTAGTTCCACTTGCCCAGGAACACCAGGTACTTAATGGTATCTTACATCTTACACCTTTGGATACTGGAAAATTAAGAGTAATTTTCTTTTTCATTGTCACTGACTTCAAGGGAAAATCTGTTGAAACATAGATGATTTAGCTCATATTTCTTAAGTTCTCTTTGGTAATTAGAAGCAGCATTAATGATATAAGTTAATATTATATAGCAGTGATTTTTTTATATAATGATTTTTATTTATTTTTTTTAGTATAGCTGGTTTACAGTGTTCTGTCAATTTTTTGCTATACAGCATGGTGACCCAGTTACACATACATGCATAGATTCTTATTTCTCATGTTATCATGCTCCATCGTGAGTGACTAGATAAAGTTCCCAGTGCTACACAGCAGGATCTCATTGCTTATCCACTCCAAATGCAATAGTCTGCATCTATTAACCCCAAGTTCCCAGTCCATCCTGCTCCCTCCCCCTTGGCAACCACGAGTCTATTCTCCAAGTCCATGATTTTCTTTTCTGTGGAAAGGTTCATTTGTGTCATATATTAGATTCCAGATATAAGTGATATCATATGGTATTTGTCTTTCTCTTTCTTACTTCACTTAGTATGAGAGTCTCTAGTTCCATCCATGTTGCTGCAAATAGCGTTATTTTGTTATTTTTTTATGTTTGAGAAGTATTCCATTGTGTGTATATACCACATCCTCCTAATTCAGTCATCTGTTAATGGACATTTAGGTTGTTTCCATGTCTTGGCTATTGTGAATAGTGCTGCAGTGAACATGCGGGTGCATGGTTTTTTTCCAAGGAAAGTGTTGTGGATATATGTCCAAGAGTGGGAATGCTGGGTCATACGGTAGTTCTATGTATAGTTTCCAAGGTACCTCCATATTGTTTTCCACAGTGGTTGTATCAGCTTACATTCCCACCAACAGTGCAGGAGGGTTCCCTTTTCTCCACACCCCCTCCAGCATTTGTGAACTTATTAATTAATGATGGCCATTCTGACTGGTGTGAGGTGGTATCTCATGGTAGTTTTGATTTTCATTTCTCTAATAATCAGTGATGTTGAGCATCTCTGTATCTTCTTTGGAGAAATGTCTGTTCAAGGTCTTTTGCCCACTTTTCAATTGGGTTGTTGGCTTTTTTGGTGTTGAGTTGTATAAGTTGTTTGTATATTTTAGATATTTAGCACTTGTCAGTTGCATCATTTAAAACTATTTTCTCCCATTCTGTAAGTTGTCTTTTTGTTTTCTTTTTGCTTTCCTTTGCTGTGTAAAAGCTTGTCAGTTTGATTAGGTCTTAGTGGTTTATTTTTGCTTTTATTTCTGTTGTTTTGGGAGACTGACCTGAGAAAACTTTTTTAAGGTTGATGTCAGAGAATGTTTTGCCCATGTTCTCTTCCAGGAGTTTGATGATATCTTGTCTTTAAGCCATTTTGAGTTTTATTTTTGTGCATGGTGTGAGGGTGTGTTCTAGTTTCATTGATTTGCATGTAGCTGTCTAGGTTTCCCAGCAATAGTTGCTGAAAAGACTGTCTTTTTCCTATTTTATATTCTTTCCTCCTTTGTCAAAGATTAATTGACCGTAGGTGTCTGGGTTTATTTCTGGGTTCTCTATTCTGTTCTGTTGGTCTGTATGTCTGTTTTGGTACCAGTACTGTGGCAGTGATTTTTTTTTAGTTTGTCTAAGTTGCTAAAATTCCTCAATATGGTTAATTTAGTCACTTAAAATAATGGCATCTAATACTTTGTCAGGGCAACGTAACAAAATGAAATAAATGATAAGATGTCACATTTCCAAAAATACTAGGAAATACTGTTGATATGAAGAAAATCTACATGTGCATGTATTTAGATGGATAGTTGGAATGATTTTAAGAAAGGAAACAACTTATCTGTTGGAGTGGCCTTAAAAAAATCAGATTTTTTTTTTTTTTTTTTTTTTTGTCTTTTGGCCTTATCTAGGGCCGCACCTGCGGCATGTGGGGATTCCCAGGCTAGGGGTCTAACAGGAGCTGTAGCTGCCGGCCTTTGCCACAGCCACAGCCACAGCAACTCGGGATCCGAGCCGCGTCTGCAACCTACACCACAGCTCATAGCAACACCGGATCCTTAACCCACTGATCGAGGCCAGGGATCGAACCCGCAGCCTCATGGTTCCTAGTCGGATTCGTTATCCACTGAGCAATGACGGGAACTCCAAAAAAATAAGATCTTAAGAGAGTCATTGATAGTAATTTAAAACTGATAGCTACTCTCATTTCTTTTGAAGCAGATGTGTTTAAGCAAATAAGTTTATTGCATTTACCTATTTGCAAAATGTCTTTTTCCCCTTCAAGTTTTCATATTTAGTATTTTCTTTTCTTTCAAGGTATAACTTAGGGCAATGATTTTTAGTTCTTTTTTTTTTTTTGAGAAACTCCTATAAAGTAACCCCATTCTGTTCATTTTTTAAAATTTTGAAATAGTTTATAAGCTTGTTTTAAAAAGCAAGTACAGTGCAGATAACTGCACCTTGTTCACAGACTAGTTTGTCAGACTCTTTCTGATTTTTGCCAGTCTTTCAAGTTGGAAATGGTATCTACTGTAGTTTTAGATGGACCCTTATTATGAGAAAGTAAACATGTTTTCATATTTACAGGCCATTTTTATTTCCTTTTCCGTAAACTGCCTGTTCATATTTCTTGCTTATTTTTTTTTTTAGGTTAGGGGTCTTTTTCTTCATTTTTAGAACCTTGTTATGTATTAGGGAATATTAACACCTTGTGATATATAGCTAGCTATTTAAAATAAATGTTTCAGTTATCTTTTGACTTTAATAATGTTTCTGTCACTTCGATTTAAACATTTTATATAGTAAAATTTATTAATCTTTTTTTACCTTTTTTTTTTTTTTTTTACTTTTTAGGGCCACACGCATGGCGTATGGAGGTTCCCAGGCTAGGGGTCTAATCGGAGCTACAGCTGCCGGCCTACGCCACAGCCACAGCAATGCCAGATCAGGCGTGTCTGCAACCTATACCACAGCTCATGGCAATGCCGGATCCTTAACCCACTGAGCGAGGCCAGGAATCGAACCTGCAACCTCATGGTTCCTAGTCAGATTTGTTTCTGCTGCGCCATGATGGGAACTCCATTAATTTTTTTTTTCTTTTTGCTTCTAGATTTCAAGTCATAATTAGGAAAGTTCCTCCCACTCTGTGATTAAGGAGGAATTCTCCATGCTTCTCTAGTGCTTAAATGTTTCATTATTTTATATTTGTCTCTTAAATGTCTTAAGTCTCCTAAATTTATTTACCTTATTTTATGGTAAATGCTTTTTATTTATTTTTTTATCGAACTATAGTTGAATTACAGTGTTGTGTTAGTTATTTATATATCCCTTTTGTGTTAGTTATATATATATATCCCTTTTCATATTCTTTTTTATTACAGGTTATTACAAGATACTGAATATAGTTCCTTGTGCTATGTAGTAGGTTTTTATTGTTATCTATTTTTTACATAGCAGTGTGTAGCTCCTAATCCCAAACTCCTGGATTATTCCAGTCCCCCTTTCCCCTTTAGTAACCATCCTCAAATTTATTCTCTAGGATTGTGAGCCTGTTTCTGTTTTGTAAATAAGTTCATTTTTGTCATGTTTTAGATTCCACATGTAAGTGATATCATATATTTGTCTTTCTCTGAGTTCACTTAGTATGATAATCTCTGGGTCCATCTCTGTTGCTGCAAATGGCATTGTTTTCATTCTTTTTTATGTCTGAGTAATATTCCATTGTGTGTGTATGTGTATGTATATATGTATATATACCTATACACACACACATACACACCACATCATCTTTATTGATTCATTTGTTAACAGTCATTTAGTTCGCTCCAGGTCTTGTAAATAGTGCTGCTATGAACCTGGGAGTGCTTGTATTTTTTCAAATTATGCTTTTGTCCAGATAGATGCCCAGAAGTAGGATTGCTGGATCACATGTTAACTCTGTTTTTAGATTTTTAAGGAATCTTCATACTGTTTTCTATAGTGGCTATACCAATTTACATTCCCACCAACAGTGTAGGAGGGTTACCTTATATGTTTTTTACAGCTTTTTACACCCTCTCCAGCGTTTATTGCTGGTTGACTTTTAATGATGGCCATTCTGACTAGTGTAAGGTGATACCTCTTTGTAGTTTCGGTTTGTATTTCTCTGATAATTATTGATGTTGAACAGCTTTTCATGTGCCTATTGGCCAATAATATGTCTTCTTTAGAGAACTCTAATTTATTTAGGTCTTCTGCCCATTTTTTTCATTTCATTGGGTTGTCTGTATTTTTGTTAGTGAGTTGTATGGGCTGTCTTGTATATTTTGAGAGCTAATCCCTTGTTGGTTGCCTTGCTTGCAAATGTTTTTTTCCCAGTTCTTATGTTGTCTTTGCATTTTTTTTTTTTTTTATGGTTTCCCTTGCTGTGCAGAAGCTTATGTATTGATTAGGTCTCATTTATTTTTGCTTTTATTCTATTGCCTTGGGAGACTGACCTAAGAAAACTGGTATAATTTATGTCAGAGAATGTTTTACACAGTTCTCTTCTAGGAGTTTTATGTTGGCCTGTCTCATTATGGTAAATGCTTTTTGAAATCCGTGAAGAAATAGAAGAGATCAAAAAATTTTATGATCTTTGATATATTTAAAAGATTAAATAATTTTTAGAAGTCTTTCTTTAATTAGATTGAACAGGTCCAAGGAGAAACATGAGGATGTTTGAAACTGGCAGAGAACTAGAGAGCTAGTTCACAGATCCATAGGGTTTTAAAGATCCAGCTTTCCATAGACTCTTTCTCAAGAGAAAAGGGCCTTTATAATTCAATACTTTTTTGAGAAATATTTCAAGAATTTGCAAGTATGCATCAGAATTAGGACAATGGTCTCCTTGCTCACCCCAGCCTCTCTCAGTCCATTAGCAATACTTCCCAACATTAAAATAAACCCATTTTATCTATAAGTAAAATCAGATAATGAGAGATGTCTTAATCATGTGTATAGGTAGTATGTATAGGATCCAGAGAGACTCCAAAAGAAAGCATGCCCTGACTAGGGATTTTATAAAATCTTTAGCTGATGTTCTACTTCCATGTTGGCTCTTTAATGACAGTTTCAAGAATACATTGTGTATCAAAGTAGAGGACTCTGTATAAGATCACATGGTCCCCAGAGCTGGAGCAAATGTCAGTGTCCATTGTCCTCTCAGAGCACTTGGCTACGTAGTGACCAGGTTTTCCATTCATGGGCTATGTTTAGAGTGATGTATTTGGGGCCAACTTTTTTTTTTTCCTTCTAACTTTGCTTCTATTATTTACCCAGTTAAAATAATTCCTTTTGGATTCCAACATTTTTCACAGTCTCTGGTTTGCTTAATGGAACCAGTGTCACTCCCTACATATTGAACTGAAGATACTGTTTGATGTAGTAATTCCCACTGCTTAGCAGCTTGATAGCTTACTATCTGTGGTTTACCTAGGAAATTATAAGTTTGTTAAAAATAACTTTCGACCAATATTTTCCCAGTTTTTCTTCTTAATAAGAATGTAGAAGTCTTAAATAACTAAGCGTATACTAATTTTTTAAAATACTATATTAATTCAGAATCTGCTTTGTTTAAAAATCAGAAATGCACTTGTTTCCATTGTGGCTCCACAGTAACAAACCTACCTAGTATCCATGAGGGTGCGGCTTCGATTCCCGGCCTCACTCAGTGGGTTAAGGATCTGGCGTTGCTGCAAGCTGTGGCATGGGTCACAGATGTGGCTCAGATCTGGTATTGCTGTGGCGGTGGCGTAGACTGGCAGCTGCTGCAGCTCCAGTTAGACCCGTAGCCTGGGAACTTCCATATGCTGTGGGTGTGGCCCTAAAAAGAGACATATATATATATATATATTAGAAATGCATATTTTACTCTGGACTTTGAGGCAGTGGGGATGCAGATCCCTAATCAAACATCCATTAGATAACGGTCTTCTCAAGGATTTTTCATCATCCACCACATTTCTTCTCTACTCCCCTGTTATGCTGCCTTTAGAGAGACAGTCTTCTATCATTGCAGGAATCCCACAGATTGACTTTCATTTAAAGCATTTGTGATTGATTGATTTACTTATTTATTTATTTATAGTATAGTTAATTTACAATGTTTCTTCAGTTTCTTTTGTACAGCGAAGTGATCCAATCACACACGGTTCTCTGTGCTGTTCAGTAGGGCCTCATTGCCCATCCATTCCAGATATAACAGTTTGCAAACCCCAACCTGCCCATCCATCCCACTCCCTTCCCCCTCCCCCCCCGGAAACCACAAGTCAGCTGTCCTTGGCTGTGATCTGTTTGTTTTGTAGAGAGGATCATCATTTTGTTTTGGTTTTGTTTTATTTTAAATTTTGCTTTTTTGAGGGGCCACCCATGGCTGTGGCATATGGAGGTTCCAGGCTAGAGGTCTAATTCGAGCTATAGCTTCCGACCCACACAAGATCCACAGCAGTGCTAGATCCGAGCTGTGTCTATGGCTACCACAATTCACGGCAACACCGGATCCTTAACTCACTGAGTGAGATTAGGGATCGAACCTGTAACCTCATGGTTCCTAGTCAATTCATTTCTTCTGTGCCATGATGGAAAACTCCTATGCCATATTTTAGGTTCCACAAATAAGTGATATCATATGGTATTTGTCTTTTTCTTTCTGGCTTACTTTACTGCTATGAGAATCTCTAGTTCTATCCATGATGCTACAAATGGCATTAGTTTGCTTTTTTATGGCCGAGTAGTATTCCATTGTATATATATGTACCACATCTTCTTATGCATTCATCTGTCAGTGGACATTTAGGTTGTTTCCATGTCTTGGCTATTGTGAATAGTGCTGCTATGAATATAGAGGTGCATGTATCTTTCTCAATGAAAGTTTTGTCCAGGTATATGCCCAGGAGTGGGATTGTTGGATTATTTGATAGTTCTTTATTTAATTTTCCTAGGTACCTCCATACTATTTTCCATAGTGGCTGAACCAATTTGCATTCCCATCAACAGCATAGAAGGGGTTCCCTTTTCTCCACACCCTCTCCAACATTTGCTGTTTGTAGACTTATTAGTGATGGCCATTCTGACCAGTGTGCATTTCTCTAATAATTAGTGATGTTGAGCATTTTTTCATGAGCTTGTTGACCATTCGTATGTCTTCTTTGGAGGAATGTTTAGTCTTCTACCCATTGTTTTTTGTTGTTGAATTGTATGAGTTGTTTGTATATTTTTGGAGATTAGGCCCTTGTTTGTTTCATCATTTGTAAAGATATTATCCCATCCTGTGGGTTGTCTTTTCTTTTTTTTAATGGTTTCCTTTGCTGTGTAAAAGCTTTGGAGTTGAATTAGGTCCCATTGGTTTATTTGTGTCTTTATTGTCATTATTCTAGAAGGTGGATCAGACAAGATGTTGCTGTGATTTATGTCAAAGATCATTCCGCCTATGTTTTCCTCTAGGAGTTTTATTGTATCTGGCCTTATATTTAGATCTTTAATACATTTTTTTTTTCTGTCTTTTTGCATTATCTAGGGCTGCACCTGCAGCATATGGAGGTTCCCAGGTTAGGGGTCTAACAGGAGCTGTAGCTGCCAGCCTTCACCACAGCCACAGCAACGCGGGATCCGAGCCGCGTCTGCAACCTACACCACAGCTCACGGCAACGCCGGATCCTTAACCCACTGAGCAAGGCCAGGGGTCGAACCCACAATCTCATGGTTCGTAGTCGGATTCGTTAACCACTGAGCCACGACGGGAACTCCTTTAATCCATTTTGAGTTTATTTTTGTATATGGTGTTAGTGTTCTAATTTCACTCTTTCGTGTAGCTTTCCAGTTTTCCCAGCACCACTGATTGAAGAGACTATTTTTCTTCCACTGTGTTCCCGATACTTTTATGTAAGTGATAGGCAGACTGTCTAACTTCATCGAGGTCCTAGTTGTGGTTTCATCTTAATGAATTAATTTGCTTTACCTTATTGTTTAATAGCTGTGACCTAATCTTGACCTCCTTGAGAAATAAATGCTAATAGTCACTTGGGTGACTTGAGCAACCTGTCCCCCTCCTGGAAATACCTCTGAGCATCTGCTGGCTCAGGTGGGTCATGGGTCAAGAATGTCATCTTCCTGAGGAGGCTTTTTCTAGGCCATTTAGGCCATATGTGAGGCTGGCAGCTCATCTTCAGACCCCAGCGCTCCACACTGTGCAGCCTTTGCAGCCTTCTTGTAGCTTAGTTGTTTCCTCTTCTATTCCTCCCCCTCCAGGACCCAGGACTCTCACTGCTCCCCTTCTCTCCCTTTAAATATTTTTGTGTTTTCAGGAAAGATCTGACTTTCAATTTCAGTTGATATCTATCAGCATGAGCTTAAGAGATGCTTTAATTTTTAGTCTTCTCATTATGAAAGGAGAAAAATGTGGTCCCTTTATAAAGATTTTAGGTGTTAACAAAAAAGGATTCAAAATTCATTGGAATAGAAAAACCTACCCACCTTTTGAAGCCACAACCAGTTGATGGCCCCACATACAGTTCCTCACGTGAAAAGAGCATATTTTTGGGAGAGATGAAAGATGAAACATGGGGAACAGCAAATGACCCAATGTATTAGCAAATAGGCTGTAATGATTTACCTGCCTTTCTTCAAACAATAAACCACGTGACTGTAATTAGAGTATTTTAGTTCTTCTGAGTGATGTTAAAGTCCATAAAGAGCAAACAATTGAGCAAAAATATCAGATAAAACGCCTTGCTCTCAGTGTCTTCAGAACTTCCTGTTGTCTGTACTGGGAGACCTATTTTGATGTGTCTAATGTTCATCAGTAGCTGTTAAATATTTTATCAGTGTTGTTATTGCAGCCACTGTACTTTGGCACTCACCATCCAGAAGAGAAAGGTTTCTGCTCATCCTCTTAGCCCCTAAAGGCTCCTAGCTTGTTTGTGAATTGCATTCTCTGAGCAAAGATCTCTCTTGGAATTATTTTCTTGGGCTGCTTTGAGGCATATTTCTTCCTCTAGTGGAACTGAAAAAGTTGTAAATAGTTGGTGCTATGTGAGGGACATTTTTATTTCATTTTTTTGGCCACACCTGTGGCATATGGAAGTTCTTGAGCCGAGGATTGAAACTCCACCAAAGTAGTGGCAACACTAGATTTTCTTTTTCTTTTTCTTTTTTTGGTGGGTCTTTTTTTTTTTTTTTGGCCACACCCTTGGCATATGGAGGTTCCCAGGCCAGGGGCTGAATTGGAGTTGCAGCTGCCGGCCTATGCCATAGCCACAGCAGCACCGGATCTTAACCCACTGAGCTTGAAGTCCATTGTTTAACATTTTCTTATGTAATGGACTATGTAATGATTCACATTGTTTTACTTGTGTGGTACTTGCTTTGGTAAAGGGAGGAAATCAAGAAAGAGCAAAAAGTAACGTATATGTTACTGGAGCCCTATTATCAGAGCGGATAATTCAGACAACTCCAACATAAAATACTTAAAGACAGTTTGGCAAACTATGACATGTAAATGTAATGGAATGTAAGAAACTTGTGACTGTACACTAAGTTTAAAAAGTAGATGTTAAGATGGTACGGACTCATAAAAAATGATGGGGAAGAATACATTGTTTTGAGCCCCAGGAGCCACGGTCAGCTGCCCCAGGAGCCACGGTCAGCTGTGGTGTTGTAACAGTAGCTCTGTGTTTTGGTTCAGGCCATTGTGTGGCTTTAGCCTCTGTGATTTAGGACATCGTTATCTCTCTGTGCCAGTTTCTTCATCTGTAAAATGGGATTGATAATATCTGTCCTGTCTGTACCGCAAAGCTGTTAGGAGAGGCAGATATAATAGTTCGGGAGAGCGTTTCGGAATGGGTGATCACTCCGCAGAGTATCCTCAGAGCAGAAGGCTCAGCCCTTCAGAAAATCAGCATTGGATGCAAGAGTTGTAGATTAGGGTTCAAGAAGGAACCGGCTTATCTCAGCTTGCTATTACCTGGCTGTATGGTTTTCTTAACCTTTTCAGTATCCATTTTCTCATATCCAAAATAAAGGCATGGTTAGAATTGCCGCCAAAGTCATTTCCAGTTTTAAGATTCTGCACGAGTTTAAATGCTTCAGAAGCAATCCCTGCCTCAGGTTCTAACATAGCAGCTCTGTTTCTTCTCCTTTTTAGATGTTGTCCCTGTGGTGCTTGTTTATCTGCTCAAATTACTCCAGCCTTGTTTCAGGAACCTGAAACTTATTCTTTAAGGATACCTGTGTTACATGGGATTTTTTAAAATGTAGTTCTGTCTTCCCTGAAAAGTTCTAGGTTTTGTCTGTATTATGTTGTGTTAATAATATTACAGAACATACCTGGTTACATCCTAAGTTAGAGGTTGTCAGTCTTTTTTTGTTTGTTTTTTATATTTTGTTTAATTTTAAACGAAAAGCAGTTTGCAAACATGAAATGGACAGCTTGACCAAATGTCTGAAAACACTGTTCTCTAGGCCTTCTGTGCCTCGAGGCCACACACAGAGATGCTATTTCAGTGGCCGATCCTGTCCCCACTTTGGTTCACTCTCTGTCCTCTACAATTGCTTGCCTTGGGCAAGTCCCCTAATCCCCTTGTGCCTCACTTTCCCATCTGTAACTTGCCCGTCCTCAGGGGCTTGGCCAGGGCAGCGCTGGGACCAAGTCACTGCCTTTCTTGGGGATGGAGGTGATGAGTAGAAAGCAGGGCATGTTGTTTTCACAATCTCATTATCCTCTTTCTTCTTCATGCCCCACTTGACATCTGAAATTTAATTCTGAAACTATGGCACATGTATAATTACAAATAAGTTACTTAACTAGTTATGAAGTTGTAGATAGTATCCTATACTCAACATTTCCATTCTTTCCTTAATTAGCCCTAGAATAGTCTCTTTATTGTTGTATTTATTGTTTTACTAGAACTATGGAGAAAACAGTAAGTTGTTCATATTTGATTGGAGAAATTGTCCTTGAAGGTTCTTTTCGGGTGAAAAACTAGGAAAGAACCATTTCATTGGCCCAGGAAGGTGGGATGAGCCATACCTTTTGTTTTTGAAGTTGTTATTCTATATGCTATGAATATTTAAGAAATGTGAAAATTTGGGGGAAAATGATTCGAGTCAGATATAAAATGATGGCAAACAAACCAATAAGACAGTGAAGGCACTTTTTAAGCTACAGTTTAAAAAATCCTTTGGTTTTGCACAAATTAATTTGAGATGGATTTAAGGTTGCGATTAGATATATCACACTTAATATCTCCTAATTCCTGACCATTTTCAGGTTTTGAAATATGAGTATGTGTATATGAGACACATAGTGAAGATTACACTTGAAAATAGATCTTCAGAGTAGTGGTTGTTTTGTGATGTATAGAAATACCAAATCACTACGTCGTGCATGTGGAACTAATGTGTTTTCAGTTATACTTCAATTAAAAAATAATACATAAAATAGATCTTAACAAGTGTCAAAAAAGTGATAGCCATGGAAATAAATTATAAACTTCCCTATACAATGTGACACTGGGACATTTTGGAGTCACGATTGTAAATATTTAGTTGTAAGGTGATTATAGTGATCTGTGAAAAAAGTTCTTTGTTGAAGACATTTCTCCATTGCTTAGAAGCTAAGTAGTCTGGGCTTTGCTGATTCCTTTTTAAGAGTAAAGTCCGACAGGATCCAGTCCCTATTTGGCGGACAGATGTTTCTGTGCCATCTTGATAGAATGTCGCTGTGAGCTCAGGCCCCCTCGCCACGTCTGGGCTGTGGGGTAAGTGGGCCCAGTGCCCTTTCCCGTCCAGTTGCCTTCGCTTTAAGAGTTAATGATGTCTGCAGGTGTGTTGGGATTAGCACTGTAAAGTTGTGTAAGGGGTTTTTCTTTCTTTTGATCTTCAGAAAGGGATGAAAGATAGCCATTAAACTCAAGGGATTAGGTCCCCTCTCTTTAAAGACTTTAGGTACCATAAATATTTCACTTCAGATGGAAGGTGAAGAAGACTTGTGTACATCTGGGGGGGGGGGTGTTTTATATTACCAGTTGGAAATTACTCAGTCTCTACTTACAAATTAAATGATCTTTACAGAGAAGTTTTCTTCCAGTCTGTGGTTTACTGAGATCTGAAAAAATGTGTTTATATCTTGGTAGTTTATACCATTTTTTTCCCTCTCATAATCCTAAACTCTTTATAACGTTTTACCTGCATTGTGCCTTTTTCCCTTTTGGGTGCTCCCTCATTCCTTTGGGGCACTCAAAAAACTCCTGGTTCTAAAACTTTGAGAGCAATCCCCCTTAGAAATAAAACTTTGCTCACATGTTAAGTATATGGTCAGTATTTTTTTAACCCTATATTTTGTCTCTTTTCGCCCCCTTAAATTGATATTATTTAGAAAAGGAAAATGAGGTTAATATGCTGGCAAGCTAGTTAGTTATGGTTACTACATTGCCAGAAAGTTGAAACAGAAAAAGTCCGGCGTGTTAGATTGTGGTCTCAGCCCCATTCTACTCTTTTCCTGTCATCTACTCTGTCAGTTTCACTCCAGAAGGAAACACTGTGTTTTATTTTTTTTTTTTCCTTTATGTGATTTCCTAGGATGGGTTAATAGAAGCTCCATCGTGATAGCTTATTTTATCTGCTGTAACATATTTGATATACAGACATTCCTTTTCCAGTGTTCCCCACGTTTCTTTTAATTTTGTTCTCTTAGTTGTGGAAAATTTGAGTCTTAAGGTACCTGACTACGGGCAGTTTCAATATGTGGGTTTGAACCCAAAGCATTATATGATAAATGTGAAGAAAGGAAAAAGTCACCTTGTGGAGTAGGTGATTTTTAGAGATGGGTTAAATAAAGAACCAAAATGAATTAGCTGCAGACAGCCCATGGTAGGGGGTTTAAAGATTAAGGAATTAAGAGCCTCATGCTTGATAACACCGCAGAGCTTCTAGATTAAGGGTCTGCTCAGTTCCCGCCTTAAGCTTCTACTTCCGATGCTTCGTGTTAAAGGAATGACTCTGTGTGTAAAGCTGATCCAAACTTTGGGCCTATAGTATTACGCCGGGAGAAGGACAGGGGCAAAAAGAAACTGTGAAAGGTGTTTGGCAACGAGCAAGAGAGGGAGCTCACAAATTCTTTGAAGGTCAATTAGCCAGAAAATGCGCTAAAGACTGGGTGCTGTGCTGGATTACTGGCCCAAGAATTGCCCCCCAGGTCCTCAAAGTGGTCCTGCCGTTTGAGCACAGAGAGACAATTATAGACCTTGAGGAGATGCTACAAAAGCTTTAATTAAGGGACTTACTTACACCCCACTAAGTTCTGGAAATTAAATTCTTGTTTGTGCTTAACTGATGTTTCTTTTGTCTGAGTTTCCACATGTATTTCAACAGAGAACATTATTTTCCCCAAATCTGTTTTCCGTTGGAAGCCATTCTGCTGTGATGGATACCAGCAAAGCTGAGGGTTCAATCGGTGTAAGGAACTAGGTGGAAAAGTGGGCTTTTTGCTCAGGAGTATTTTGGCCACAGGTTGAAAATTGTAGTATTTATACACCTTGGTACAACGGTAAGCCAGGAACTCTGTTTGGGCTTAAACACATGCTTGAAAGAAAAAGAAGGTACTTTGTAGAATTTGAATTTTAGAATTCCCATTCACAAGGCAACCTGATTTTCCTTGAATTGGCAGCTTTATGACTCGACCCCGCAGACTGCTCTTTTCTCCAGAAATATTTCTGCTTTGTTTGCTGATGAGATACAAGTAGCCTCTGGCTTCCATCCAGGTCCAATATCTCCATAAGCCTAGACCCGTCTTTAGGTTCCATTCAGGTGTGACTCTTTCACTTCTGGGAAGACTGACTCGGGTGGCCTGGGTCCTAGCTAGAGCGCTGTGATAGAGGGCTGTTCCGAGCCCCCTCCTGCCGCTGGAGGAGATGCGCTCATCTTTGAACTCAGGCATAATTGTGGCCTTGGTGGGGCGTGTTCCCTTTCTTTGTTGGTGAAGCCATCCTCTCTCCGGTCTGCCCTTTGAAGCCATTCATTTCTGCCTGCAAAGTTTGGTTCAAACCATAAAGATTTTTAGAAAGCACTGGGAAATGCTTACATTCTAGTAATTTAAACTTTTCTTTCAGTATGTCTAGTTCACAGACAACATCAATCAAGTGGTATGGGTTCTCTCTGTACCCTTTACAAAGCTTTAAAGACACTTTTGTGTGATGCTCGATTTGTATCTGATGAGACCTTCAGCCTTGTTCTAATTTAACAGAGGGGAGTTCCCTCACTGGCTCAGTGGTTAACGAATCCAACTAAGAACCATGAGGTTGCGGGTTCGATCCCTGGCCTTGCTCAGTGGGTTAAGGATCTGGCGTTGCTGTGAGCTGTGGTGTAGGTTGCAGACGCGCCTTGGGTCCCATGTTGCTGTGGCTGTGGAGAAGGTCGGCAGCTACAGCTCCTGTTAGACCCCTAGCCTGGGAACCTCCATATGCCGCGGGTGCGGCTCTAGATAAAAAAAAAAGACAAAAAGACTAATTTAACAGAGGCATCAATCAGAAAATCTTAAGACCTTGTTGGAAATGAAAAATGGTGAGAAGTTAAAGTTGTCATTACAGGTTAAAATGTGCAGTTTTCAGCAAAGTGGAGTTTATGCAGAAATCCCATCAGTGTGTTCACTTTTTCCAGTGGGTGGATGGGGAGGGTTAGCACCAGACGGGAGGGTGGAAGGCCTTTTGATGCAGCCCCTGGAAGCAGCACCTGTGCACGGAAGACCTGGCTCAGGGCAGTTTAGGCTGCTTGTAGGGACTGGGATGGGTCTGGGCTGGGCTGGAGAGCTCTTGGTATTTGTGTCATTTAGAATATCCCCACACATTTTAAATAATGCATAATATGAATTTCAGTTCTTTTTCTTTGACCAGGCATTTAACCAGTTAGTGAGCTTAAACTTTGGGTACAAACTTCTGGAGAGAGGTCCAGCTGGCATTAGCATGCTTGCTAACTGAGGAACGTAGCTGAATTTGGCTTAAAAAGCGCTGATTCCAAAAGTTGTTTTATGAAGAAAAAATTTGAAGTTCTTATCTCTTAGGCTTTATTTTGCTAACATTGTCTGAACTAGCACATCTGGCTTAGATTCTAAAATAGTCTGGTTTTATGCTTCAGTTAAAATGTACCCAATCAAATTGGAGTTTGAACACAGATAAAAAGGAAGGATTTTGGTACAGTGAGGGTTCTTAAACACAGCAACGTTATCAAGGAAGTTCTTAAAAACTTCCTCTCTTTAAAAATAGGCTGATGTCTGTCAGATGGTGTAGTTTATTCATATATACTGCTGTTTTAGGGGTACGAGGGCCATGGAATAAATGACTTTGGGGCAGCCCTTTCACCTCTGTGATTTTTGGTTACACTGCTTACCGCCAACTTTTACAAACTTGTCATGAGAAATTTTGGTGGCAGAGAGCAAGGTGGTTTTACCTTTTAAGTTAGGTTTTTATTCTGACAATGAAAACATGCCATCTTTGTCAGATTTAGCAATATTTGTCTCTCGCTAAGGCTCTACATTATCAGTGTGGTATGCTTTCTGTATTATTTTACTTGATCCTTCTCTCCAAGTGTGGATTAGTGCACATAACCAAATAATCATGCACTTCGGATGCAGTTCACTGAGATTCTTGCTTTAATAAACAGTGAAGCGGAATTGCTTAGTTTGGGGGGATGTGAGAAACAGACCTCCTTACATTTCAGCGAGGTTGCATTGAGGTTATTTAAGAATGACAGTTAAAAATGTTTTTCAGGAATGTAAACAAACATCCTTCTGTGCTGATGGGGAGATATGTGTGATTGTCCTGTGTCTCCCTGGTACGGCTGGTATTGACTGGACAGTAGCGCCTCACCCGCCCCCCACTATGTGTTTCTTTATCGTGCTGACCTTGGAGCCATTGTAGAAACTCAGCAGTTTACTCTTTCATAAATAATGCACTGAAATGGCAGGCTGGAGGCTTGCGGCCCAGCCCTGCTGGGTATTTATAGTTCATGCCGGTAAATGATTGGGTTGAATCAGTCCAGAGCTGTGGGCCTGAGCCGTTTTTGAGTTGGTGGTGAGAGGAATGAGTCAGCATTTGTTTTAACCCCAGTAGAGTAAGGCGTGTGCATGAATGCCTTGGTACTGGTCATTTAGTGAATGCGCAGTGGCCTCCATGTTGGTCTGCCCCCTTGATTTTAGCTGCTGAAACCTCAGGGCCTGGTACTGGCTTAGTAAGCCGTATCCATGCATTGGCACCCAATGAAGAGAGAACTTTCTATCTTGAGCAATTCCGGAGTCAACCCAGACTTGTTTGGGGCTGGCCTTTGCTGCAAGTTTACAGTAGATGTGCCAAAACTACTTCGAAAGTTCTCTTGCTGGCAAGAATACGGGTCATTTTCTGGTCCAAGGCCTGCGTCTGCCAGTGGGAGTGCAGCTTGTGTTTCTGTAAGTAATGAGTGGAGGAGAGTCATGTTTTGAAAAGTACATGAATTCAGCATCGACTTTTTAATCCAGCAAGTATTACTGTGGAAAAACCTGTTTTGAAACAGGTTCTTCCCAGGCCGAGTCATTGGTTTTACTTTTCGTCTTCCCTTTGTCCTTTTTAGAGCTGTCCTAGGTCTTCCTCCAAATCGGCTCCTTCGGCCTCCTTTTTTTTCTTTTTTAGAGCCTCACTCCAGGCATATGGACGTTCTGAGGCTCGGGGTCGAATTGGAGCTGTAGCTGCTAGCCACAGCCACGCAGTTTTTGAGCCACATCTGCGACCCACACCGCAGCTCATGACAGTGCTGGATCCCCGACCCACTGAGGGAGGCAAAGGGATTGAACTCACATCCTCATGGATACTAGTCGGATTCATTTCCGCTGAGCCACAGCGGGAACTCCCCAGCCTCCTTTTCTTCATCCTGCCTGGACTTCTGTGATTAAAAAACACAGGGTCTTGACTTTCATATTTGCTCCTTTCCTTATGAGTCTCCTGGTATAATGAGCAAGTCCTTTTTAAGACCAGAAATTGTGAGGAAGTACTCTCCATGTCATGGCCGGTAGTTTAAAGAAAAATAGTTATTTTTCAAGTGGACTCGTGAGCTTGCAGCGTTAAACGTCTGTTCACATGTTTGCCAGGAGAAAGGCTGACTTTTCTCTCACTGTTTTGCAGGCCCTGCGTTCTTCCCTGGCCGATGCGCTGAGATCTTTGCCCGGGGTCAGAGCATCGGGAAGCTGGGGGTCCTTCATCCTGATGTGATCACTAAATTCGAGCTGACCCTGCCCTGTTCCTGCTTGGAGATCAACATCGAGCTGTTCTTGTGAAGATGGGTCTCTGTTGTGTGGTTATCGCCGCTCGGGTCCCTCTCTCCTTCCGAGTGCCCTTTAGTCGTCCCCAGATGAACGTCCATTCGTGCTTGTGCATTAATGTTGAATAAAGTACGGAGCAGTGTCTGGCTCCATGGGTGGTACCGCCATCCCCGCTCCAGGCCAGCTTGTGCTTGTGCTGCACAAATGTGGCATCTGTGTGAGGCCACCTTGTCCCTGAAGGTGGGTGGGCAGGAGCCAGCAAGGCTTGTCACCATCACCATCACGCCCGCAGGACAGGATCCCATCCTTTTCCCTGTGAAACAAGATAGCTGATTAGAGCACACATGCGAGATAACTAAGGATTTTTCTTACTTTCTGCATTGAATGCTTGTTCATCACTGCGAAATAATAACAGCATTTTTTCAAAAACCTTTAAGATTTGGTGATGGTCTAATAGAGCTTTTGAAGTCATTTTAAAGTGAAGGGAAAATGCACAGGACTCAAAATCTTTTGAGGGTACGTAGGCGCAGCCAGCTCTGTTCTGCTGGAAGAGTTACAAGGGACACGTTGTTCAGTGCACTGTGATCATTAGGAAGCAATAAAAACTTATTTTTACCCTAGGCCATACATTTTATTGAGTTCAGTGTTATAAAATCATGGTTTTAAGTACTTAATAGAGCTCCTAGTTTGTCTTATTTTATCAGGAGGTCTTAGGTCTCTTTCTCCGAAGCTAAGCTGCAGGTCTGTTTTGTCTTACCTCCTAACTGACTTTAGAATTTTGATCTAGAATTTTCCAGTTAGGTACCAGGTATTGAAAAAAGCTGGGTCTGATGTTTGAGAAAAGGTCTCCATTACTGCTGAAATGATATGAAACATAATATAATGTAAAGCTTTAAGTTATCATAGAACTGGGAGTTCTCATTGTGGCACAGTGGGTTAAGAATCTGACCACAGCAGCTCAGGTCACTGTGGAGGTGTGGGTTCGATCCCTGGTCCAGTGCATTGGGTTAAAGGATCCAGCGTTGCTGCAGCTGCAGTGCAGGTCACAGCTGTGGTTCAGATTCAGTCCCTGGTCCAAGAACTTCCATGTGCCGTGGGTGCAGCCATTAAAAAAAATACGAATTCTGTTACAGAGCTTTTGCTACACCTACTGCTAAGATCACACAGAATTAGGGCAGCAGTGTCCAACTTAGCATGATTTGTGAACATACAGACTGCCATCTGTTCCTGCCCAGTCCTGTTTTAAGCCAATCCTTATATTTCAGTAATGAAGTGAGATGACATTCATAAAAAATAATGATCACCCAAAGGTTTGTATCCAGCATTCATAAACATTTCTTACCACCCAGGACAACCCAATTTTTAAAAAATAGACAAAAGGTTGGCGTGTGTGTTGTGGCTCAGCAGGTTAAGAACCTGCCTAGTATCCATGAGGATGTGGGTTTGATCGCTGACCTTGCTCCGTGGGTTAAGAATCCAGCGTTGCCACAAGCTGTGGTGTAGGTCTCAAATGCGGCTCGGATCTGGTATTGTAGGCCGGCGACTTCAGTTCTGATTCAGCCATTAGCCCGGGAACTTCCAAATGCCACAGGTATGGCCCTGAAAAGAAAAAGAAAAAAAGGACAAAAGATGGAACCAGACATTTCCCAAAAGAAACGAAAGAAACATATGAAAAGAGATGCTCAAAATCATTTGTCACCTTGGAAATGCAAATAAAAATATGAATTAAGATGGCTAAAATTAAAAAGACAGACTAAACCAAGTGTTAGTGATACCGGAGCAACTGGTGCTTTTGTGGGTGGCTGGTGGGAAAGTCAGTGATCTCACCACTTTGAAAAATAGTTTAGTAGTGTGTTAAATCACAAAACATACTTCTGCCATCCAGCCATTATTCTCCTAGATTTTTGTGGCCATACAAAAACATTTATGCAAATGTTCAGAGCAGTGTTATATAAAGGGATGAATGGTTAAAGTATATATCTACTTTGATAGCGTAAATTATAGCCTATGGAATGCTTCTTAGCCACCCTCCCTAAAAGGAATGAATTACCAATACTCAAAACATGAAGGACTCTCAAAGCACTACCCTAAGTGAAAGAAACAGATGTAAGACAACCTGTGATCCCATTTATATGAAGCGCTAGAAAAGTCGAAGGCAGTTGACTAGCCGGAACCTGTGAAAGGGAAATTGACTGCAAAGGAAACTCTTTGGGGTGATGGAAATATTCTATACCTTAATCAGGGTAGTAGTGGAGTTCCCGTTGTGGCTCAGCAGTAAAGAACACGACTAGTATCCATGTGGACATGTGTTTGATCCCTGGCCTTGCTCAGTGGGTTAAGGATCCGGCATTGCTGTGAGCTGTGGTGTAGTTTGCAGATGTGGTTCGAATCTCGCGTTGCTGTGGCTATGGCGTAGGCTGGCAGCTGCAGCTCCGATTGGACCCCTATCCTGGAAACTTCCTTATACCTTGGGTGTGGCCCTAAAAAAAAGACAAAATCAATCTACCTATCTATCGTAGTAGTAGTAATAGTAAGTAGTAAAGATGTAGATTATACCAGTAAAGCTGGGAGAGAAAAATTAATGCAATATGTTGTATTTTAATAATTTTATAGGGGAGTTTCCATCATGGCTCAGTGGTTAACAAATCCAACTAAGAACCATGAGGTTGCGGGTTCAATCCCTGGCCTTGCTCAGTGGGTTAAGGATCCAGCGTTGCCGTGAGCTGTGGTGTAGTTTGCAGACACGGCTCGGATCCCACGTTGCTGTGGCTGTGGTGTAGGCCGGTGGCTACAGCTCCGATTAGACCCTTAGCCTGGGAATCTCCACATGCCGTGAGTGCAGCCCTACAAAAGGCAAAAAGACCAAAAATAATAATAATTTTATAAACACCAAAAGTACGTATAGGATAAAAGCATGAACTTTAGAATTGGCATCTCTTCTCATGATGGCTTACTCTTCCACCACCATTAGACATTCTGCTCCAGTTTCAGGTTCACTGTGGTTGAAATCATGGTTTGTGGTTCATATGATAGATGTTGAAGTGGGCGGAGCCATTTGTACTGTTAGCAGCATAATTTTGGGACGGTCAGAAACAACTTAAAATGAAAAACCCACTGATACCTAATTGTCTCTCCCACCGTGGAAGGGGAAAGATCACCTCCATCCGCATGGGGAGGTTGCGGCCCTCTGAAGCAGGAGGCAGTAGGAGAAAAACCAGTATTGGGTACCTGGGAAGATGCAACGAACCTTCAGCTAGTAAGTCTAGGCTCCACAGCTGGACCATTTCACACTTGTCCTCTGAGGCACTGGAACTGGAGCTAGTCTGTGGGCACTGGCAGAAAGCCTGTAGTGGAGAACACACACTTGATTAGTAAAAACTGGGAAGTTAGACTGACTCTTGTTCTAGCTTGCAGATAACTTCTACAGCCTGACATTCCTGCAGTACTCTTCAGCTTATAAAATACTTTCACATGTGATTTTTCTCTCAACATTTAAAATTTTTGGTTTAACAGTGGTAGGAAGTAATTAGAGATTCTCCCTGATTTATAGGATGAGAACAGTTGACATTCAGAGAGATTAATAATGTGCCGAGAAGTCACATGGCTAAGCAGTGGGTCTGTGATGCACAATAGGAGTGATATGGAGCCCACTGATCTCTCAAGTGTTTTGTGTTATTGGCCTGCTTACCCAAGTGCTTACCAAGTTTTGTTTTTGCAAGTTTTGTCTTTTTATATATAAAATACTAAGGCACACAAAAAGTTAAAATGCTTCACAATTTTAAAAAATTTTAGGAGTTCCCATCGTGGTGCAGCAGAAACGAATCCGACTAGGAACCATGAGGTTGAAGGTTCGATCCCTGGCCTCGCTCAGTCCAGCGTTGCCGTGAGCTGTGGTGTAAGTTGCAGACGCGGCTCGGATCCCACATTGCTGTGGCTGTGGTGTAGGCCGGTGGCTATAGCTCCTATTAGACCCCTAGCCTGGGAACCTCCATATGCCATGGGTGCGGCCATAAAAGGACAAAAAGACAGAAAAAAAAAGAAAGATTAAAAGAAAATTTTACAAAGTAAGACCATCCCAAACTAATCTACCCTCCCTCCTCCAATCCTCTAAAGTAACCGTTGTTAGCAATTTAGCTTATGTTGATTCTGACATTTTCTTTAGTTTGGACAGCCAGACCCCACAGACATGCTCACAGTTTTGGGGTCATGCCCTGCTTACTAGTTTGCAATAAGTTTTGGCTTCTATTTTCCGTAATATATCCCATGACATTTCACTTAGCAAGTCCCATTTTTCCAGGTCAGTGTGTGTTTTTTTTGCTTTTATTTTTTTGCCTTTTACGGCTGCACCTGCAGCATTTGGAAGTTATGGAAAGCCTCAGGCTAGGCGTTGGATCAGAGCTACATACAGCTGCTGGCCTACACCACAGCCACAGCAACGCCAGATTCGAGCCACATCTGCAACCTATACCACAGCTCATGGCAACACCAGATACCCAACCCACTGAGCGATGCCAGGGATTGAACCTGCATCGTCATGGATACTAGTTTCCACTGCACCACAACAGGAACGCCACCTACCTTATTCTTTTTTTTTTCCTTTTTAGGGCATACCTGCGGTACATGGAATTTCCCAGGCTAGGGGTCGAATCAGAGCTGCAGCTGCTGGCCTATGATATAGTCAGAGAAACGCCAGATCCCAGCTGCGTCTGAGACCTACACCATAGCTCACGGCAATGCCGGATCCTTACCCCACTGATGGAGGCCAGGGATTGAACCTGCGACCTCATGGTTCCTAGTCAGATTTGTTTCCGCTGATCCACGATGGGAACTCCTACCTTGTTCTTTTAATGATGCAACATTCTATTGTATGGATGTCAATAAGTTGTTCAACTAGTCCTCTGTTGATGGACTTTCTGTGTCCAATTCTAGTTACAAACAGTGCTCCAGTTTTCTTTGACATGACTCCCACTGAAACAGCACTGGCTTAGGGACCAATGAAAATCCATTCTTGGGGTTCCCGTTGTGGCACAGCGGAAACAAATCCGACTAGTATCCATGAGGATGTGCGTTCGATCCCTGGCCTTGCTCAGAGGGTCAGCGATCTGGCGTTGTCCTGAGCTGTGGTGTAGGTTGCAGATGTGGCTTGGATCTTGAGTGCTGTGGCTGTGGCTTCTGGCAGCTGTAGCTCCAATTTGACCCCTAGCCTGGGAACTTCCATGTGCCAAAAGGGTGGCCCTAAAAAGCAAAAAAGAAAAAGAAAAATCTATTCTTAATGGTTGCAAGACTCACCATCCACATTCGGTATTAGATTATTTGAATGCCACATTGGAATATTTTAGTGTTTTAGAATGTGACTTGTTCTTGAGCAGTATATTATCCCAGGTGGTTAGATTTCTTGATGCAGGTGATAATCAGTTTTACTGTTACCTTCCATAGAGGAGTAGCCTACCCTCCTGCTGCTCCTGCTCTCAGCAGTGATGGGCTCATCAGACACAATCAGGTCTCTGTATCAGCCTGTTTGTGCTTGGTGTTTCCTATAAACACCACTGACCTCATTGCCTAAGTACTGACTTGGTTCTTTAGTTCCTCCAAAAGCAGACGGATAGCCTTAAAGTGACACAACCACTTTCAAGAAGATAACCCCTCCAGACAACAAAAGCATTTGACACATCTGATATCTTCCAAGTTGTGACTTATTTACAAGGAACTTCAACAATTTAAGTACATTATTTTTTTAAAAAGTTGAGGCTGGCATACATATTGAAATTCAGGGCAGAAGCTCACCTGTGGGATTTTGTTTCCGATACTTGCTTTATTTTCAGGTTTCCTGCTCTCCTTCGACTTTGTAGTAAACAGAATGACTGCAAACATTGTAGGCAGACGTGGGTTGAGCAAACATCTCCAGTACAGGGTGTAACTGAATTATGTCTGTTTTTTTTTTTCTCCTCCATGTGACCCATGCGTGTGGTAAGACCATCCTCAAGGCAGGAGCTTAGGTTTTTCGCTCATCTGCAGGTTTGGCCCTTATTGTCTCCTGTTGAAGGAAATCAGGAACATGACATGATTCTGCATTAGAACACAGTTTGAAGATACAGCCCCCCATACACCAATCCTGTGTTGAGAGGGCTGGCAAGAGAGAACTGGCATTGGAATTACAGGACTTGGCAGCCATGGGAAGCAAATCTGTCCTTTCTTTAAGACAGAGAAGTGAGGTTCTTGAGATGTGCCTGCTTGACACCAAACCTGGTAGAAAAAAGTTTCTGGAGTTCCCATCGTGGCGCAGCAGAAATGAATCCGACTAGGAACCATGAGGTTGAGGGTTCAATCCCCAGCATCGCCATGGGTTAAAGATCCTGCATTGCCATGAGCTGTGCTGTAGGTCACAGATGAGGCTCAGATCTGGCACTGTTGTGCCTATGGTGTAGACCTGTGGCTACAGCTCCGATTCCTCTCCTAGCCTGGGAACCTCCATATGCCGTGGGTGCACCCCCAAAAAGCAAAAAAAAAAAAAAAAAAAATTTCCTGCATTTCACCCATCCCCATCCTGGGGCCAGCAAGAAACCAGTTGTAAGGGAGGCAAATCTTTGTAGGTATCTCCACTGGTGCCAGATGTGCGCAGGATGGAAGACCTCCTCAGCCGTGGGTGGGGTGCGTTAGCAATGTCTCAGCTGTGAGTGTTGGGCAGAACATTTAGACAATGAACACTCACGGTGGGCCTATGGCCCGTGAAGCAAGATTAGCCAGGCAGACAGGCACGCCCTAAACAAACCAGGCTGCCGAGGGGAGAGAGGTTGTCAAGGTACCACACCTATCTCGGGAAAGCCCCGGGCGGGGTTCATCCTGTGGCAAATGGAAAGAATCATGGATCAATTAGCTAGATCTGACCTCCTCTCAGATCCTCAAGCTATTCAGCCCCTCAACTTCCAGCTGCTCCATAAGAGTTTTCTCCCCAGGGAACACTTTCCTCCTTTGTTTACCCCATCTGCTAGTCCAAGTGAAGTATGTAAAACAACAATTTGCAAGGCTTTGAACATCAGGAGTTCCTGTTGTGGCTCAGCTGTTAAGAACCTGACATACTGTCCGTGATGACGGTACGTTTGATCCCTGGCCTCCATCAGGTTGAGGATCCTGAGCTGGTGCAAGCTGTGGCGCGGGTCACAGATTCGGCTCAGCTCCAGTGTTGCCGCAGCTGTGGTGCAGGCACAGGCTGCAGGTTCAGCCCTAAAAAGAAAAGTTTTTAAAAATTGGGACATCAGGCAATGACAGCCAGTGATCCCCAAGAGCAAGAAACATACAAGGTGGGCCCTGGAGTTGTCCGGCTTATGGCCTGGAGAGAGTCCAGGCTGTGGTACAGGGGCGTGAAGCCAAGTGGAGGTCAGGGGCCCCCCAGGAGTTGAGGAGATGGAGCTGGGAGTCCAAGGTGGTGAGGACTGGGGGGCAGGAGGAAAGAACTGCAGCAGATTCGCAGAGGCCCCAGCTTGAGTCTTCTGCTGCCCACTGAATGGTGTGACCATGTGAGTGAACCACCCTGTTACAGCGAAAACCACCTCCAACCATCCAGAAAAAGTGAGGGTACAGTCCGGGAGCCCACAGAGGCAGGCCAGAGCTAGGAAACCTCAGAAAGCGCGGGGTGATGGGGAAAGTGTCCAGAATGGCTTTGCCTCGGGAGTGGGGAGACCAGCTCTAGAATAAACGTTACCCTGGCTCCATCTAATAAAGCTCAAAAACCAGACCCAGAAGAATCAGACTATTTCCAAGGAATGAAAGCTTAAGAATAAATATAGTAGTACAAATACCCCGCGCCCAACAATGTAAACCACACGGTAACTGGTATCCCCCAAAAACCAAACAAACAAAAAACCATGAGACAAGCAAAGAAGCTGGCAAATACAACCAACAAGAAGGGGTAAAATGGACTGAAAAGTGGCCTAGCTGACAAAATTAGTAAACAAGGATATTCTTGTAACTGTATGCTTCAGAAGCCAGAGGAAAACCTGGACAAGTTGAGACATGGAAGATGCATATTTTGAATTCTATTGATGAAAAAACTGATGTCTGCAATAAAGAAGAAAGGAACACTGATAAAAGTACTAATACTGGCATTCCTGTGGTGGCTCAGTGGTAACGGACCCAACTAGTATCCATGAGGACACAGGTTCAATCCCTGGCCTCGTTCAGGGGGTTAAGGATCCGGTGTTGCCATGAACTGTGTGGTGTAGGGTCACAGACGCGGCTCAGACCCCGCGTTGCTGTGGCTGGGGCATAGGCCAGCAGCTGTAGCTCCGATTAGACTCCTAGCCTGGGAACCTCCATATGCCAAGGGTGCAGCCCTAAAAAGACAAAAAACAAAACCAAAAACAAAAAAACTTACACCTATTTAATAGTAGAATTCACTGACTTCATGAAAAATTTACACTAAGTTGTGGTTTTATCCCCCACAGCAGAAATAGTTTTCCAGCCTAATATTTTTATCAGGACCTAATTAAGATGGCTAAGATGGTCTGTGTTTAAGTTCCTGGTGCATAATTTCCCCTCTCACAGAGTCAACCATCTGGTCCCCACAAGACACTGCAGACTGGAAACCCTGGAGGCCCCACTCCTACTTGGGCTCCCGGATGCAGGTGAATGGCTTGATGACAGCCAGTTGTCACCCTCTCCATCCCCAAGGATTCGAGGCTGCCTTTATGTTTGTCGAAGAGGCAATGACATTCTTTGAAGCCCTCCATTGGGAAAGAATCCAGCTTGTGCTCCGACCAAGGGGACCCGATGTCATAGGGAGAGAGAGCAAGGCCTGCAGGTGTACTGAGTGTACACCAAAGGAACCTTCTAGCCAGAACTCTAGTGGCATCCTCTCTCATCTTGCTCGCTTTTGCAAGGGATGTAGACAGGTATGGCAAAAGAAAGAGGATTATTGGCTTTGTATAACTTACCCTGTCTTATGAAGCTACAGTTTCAAGAATTTAGCATTCTCTTCATGGCCCACATTCAGCTCTCATTCTTTTTAATATGCATCCTGTGAATAGTCAACTCTGCATGACAGGTGTGCTCAACCTGAAGAAAACAATGCATGAGGTGGATCCCAGATAATCCATTAAAGAGCCTCATGTTTACAGAAAGGAAGAATTACCACATGATTTTTAAACAGCAAACCCCTTGGTGCCCTTAAAATTCAAGTTTAAACCATCAAAACACAGGCAGCTCTTAAGAAAACATCTATTCCCTGAAACAAGATACATCTCTAGCCCTGTTCCTCGTTTTTGGTTAACCTCTTACTGAAGGACCAGGACTTGGTTCATGATCATTAGAGACTGACGTGGAGTATTTACAGGTCCCTCAAAGAATCAGGATCGAGGTAAAATATTCTAAAAATCAACTTTCACAAGATTAGTTCAGGGAGCTGAGCAAAGAGAAGGGGTAGGAGGCTTGGACACCAAGGACACGGACTGAGTCCTTCATCGCCGTCACATCCTTGGAGAGCTGAACAACAGGACGTGGGCAGGGGAGCCTGAGAGGTGGCAGAAGAGGAAGGCACCCACAGTAAATGTCAGGAGGGGGGATGATGAAAGGAGACTGAATCACCTGTAGATGTCACCTCGTCTGGATGGTCCCAGTGGAGGCAAGGACATGGACGGAGGTGCTTCTCATGCTTCCTTCCCGTTCTCGTGATTTGGTTCTGCAACATCACAGCCCCTTGCTCACCATTTATCCCACTGCTGCCACCACTGTTACTTCCCCACATGCTCACCAATGTGGGAGAAGTTTGATTTCTCCTTGTAAGAGCTGGAGGTTTGGGGGAGTGAGTGTCTCTGGCAAGCTGTGCCCTCCTCTTGGTGTGTCACCCCATACCTACTTTGCATCACACCGCTGTGCAAACCCCATCTGTTCTTTAAGCCTGGTTCACACACTCCTTCTCCCATGAGCCACTCTGGAGTCCCAGCGGCCCCAAAGCTGGGATCCCGCTCTCCCTCTTTTCAGTTCCCACGGCAAGGTTATCTTTCCCCTTTCAGCCTTAACACTTTGCATCTTGGATCGTAATTTTCTGAGCCCGAGTCCCTTCTCTCTGGAGGGAACCCCACAGGGTGGACTGGCTCTCATCCATCCCCATGAGCCCATGGTGCCCAGTATATTAGGTTTCATTTTGTATTTAAGGGTCATACCTGTGGCATACGGAAGTTCCTGGTATAGGGCCTGCCACAGCCACAGCACCAGATCTGAGCCACACCTGTGACGTGCTTGAGGCAAGTCCTCAACCCATGGAATGAGGCCAGGGATTGAACCTGCATCCTCACAGAGAAAACACTGGGTCCTTACCCTCCTGCCACAACAGGAACCCCACATTAGCAAGTATTAAATGCACAGCGTTCCAAGTACAAATAGGGTCCTAGCCTCAGCCTTGCAAATAAGAGTGTCAGCAGTGGATAACCTTTAAAACAGCAAGTCGCTTAAGTGCAGAGCATATAATTGCACTGATGTGACTGAAATGGGATGTTCATTTGGTTCCACAGGCAGCGTGCTCATCTGTGAAAACCTACTTACCTTAACTAGCATCACCTTTAACATTTACCTTTCAGTGCATGGTGACATTTATCTCTGAATATGGTAAAAGGCTGCTCTTTAGCATAGGGAGTTGGGGGGGGGGTGTTAATTAAGCATGCAATCGTACCACTTATTTCCTGCTCATCACACCTGTGGCTGCTGTGACATTTACCAACATTCGCCCATGATTGAATTATGACAATGATAGAGAATTGCAGAGCTGGCTGTTTATTTTTGTCGCCTCTTTTCAACTCAGGTCCCATGAATCCTGAGGATCTAGGGGAAAAAAGATCTGGGGGGGGGGAATTCCAAGGAAGCAGAACATTGGCTTTTAAAGCATTTAATAAGTCATAATCAAACAAAAAGACTTTATTTTAAAAAGAATAAATTTACATACTGTATATAAGCAAGACAGCTGAATGTTTCCAAAATAGAAACCCGGAGCATATGGCCCCGAAACACCACATGCTTTGGTTACACTCAGGAAGCATGGATCTCCTATTTGTGCAAGAAAATCCTGAAGTTACAGTGTGAGCTGCAGGCACGCTGAAGGGTGATTTCAGCCGCTTAGGGTCTTTAGGCTTTTCCACGTTTTTCTCTTTTGCATATTCTGTTATGGTGCAGGTCTGAGCAAAGCTGGCCTCAAATGATGAAAGACATTCACAGGATGGATGCCCTGGTCCGGAGTGGAAGAGGGCTGGGGGCTGCATACGGACCGTCAGGCAAAGGGCATGCCATTCTACCTGGAGGGGCCAGCGACCCCAAGGGCTTTGATGTCACACTTTCCAAATGCAGGGCTGGCCACACCATAGGTCCTAAGCATAGACTGGTGAGCTTGATTTTTAAACACTTACTCTCCAAGAGTCCAGCTCAAGGGAGAGGCTCTGGACCAAGTCTGAGGTTAAACCAGCAGGGGGCAGTCTTTCCCCAGAATGGGTGGCTGAGAGGGTGTGAGGGTTTAATAGAGAGGTGCTGTGTAAAGTAAATGAAAAGGGCTGGCAAAGCAGGAGTTTGACGGGGGGAAACCACTTTCCCTCTGGGTTCCTGCCTGATTCTAGGCCACAGAGCAGTAGTGCACAGAAACTAGGCTGTGCCTCACTAAGATACACTTTTTACTCTCCAGTTGCTCTAACAAAAGACTTTAAAAAGTGACCAACCTGACAGATCCAAAGGTCCTTCTTTAATGAGCTGTGGCTGATATCATCCTCAACCAAATGGTGTAAAGGCAGCCTTAGCTACATCAACACAGATGACTGCAGTCCTGTTCCTGTTGTTGGGACTTAAAAGGGAAGATGGGAGTTCCCTTCGTGGCTCAGTGGCAACGTACCCAATGAGTATCCAGGAGGACGTGGGTTCAGTCCCTGGCCTCGTTCAGTGGGTGAAGGATCCAGCATTGCTGTGAGCTGTGGTGTAGGTCACAGATGTGGTGGCTCGGATCCCGCGTTGCTGTGGCTGTGCTGTAGGCCAGCAGCTGCAGCTCTGATTCGACCCCTCGCCTGGGGTTTCGAACTTCCGTATGCCATAGGTGCGACCCTAAAAAGAAAAAAAAAATAACAAAGGGAAGGTGGTAGAAATTACACCCACACAAGCGCGCGCGCACACACAAACTGCCAACACCCACTGCTGTGACAATAATTATGACCCTTCTTCTCAAAAGATACAAGTAGAAAGAGCTGATTCTTTTATCAGTTAGCTTCAGAAAAATCAACTGAAATCATTTTGTGAAAAATATTATACCCAGCACTGTGATCTCAGGTTTGGCAGCCTGTGGGGACAGAGGTAAGTGAAAGTGGCCCACGTACTGCACTCCTGCCTAGGCCAGGAGTGTGGGTAAGCTGTGACTCTCTGCACATTCCATCCATCACGGTGACACAAACACTGCTCAGGGTATGATCTAAGAAAAGGTCATATGAACCCTTGTCTTCTAGCTATGAAAAAAACTCAGATTAATTTGAAGGAAAGACAATGTCTTACAATTATTCTCAAGAAGCTGGTATTAAGTCAAATACCAAAGATCATTCCAACCAAAAGGCCAGGGTGCGTATTCAAAATCAGAACAATCGGGGTTTTCAGCTTTCACGCTGGATGCAGAGGTAAGGCTAATTTCCCCCCAAAGTGTGTGTGTGTGGTGAGGATGCAGAAGGATTATAAATCGTTGGCTTCAGCGGCTCAAGCATTGTATCGCACAAGACACCTTGTCAGCTACAGGCTTACACTCATATTTAAGAACACTGTTGATACCTGCTTCTCATTCTTTTCTAGTGTGTTTGTTTTTTGGCCAGGCCTGAGGCATGTGGAAGTTCCCGGGCCAGGGATCTAAGATGCACCACAGCATCGACCAGAGCTGCTGTAGGCCAGGTCCTTAACCCACTGTGCCACAAGGGAACTCCACCTGTTCCTCCACCTGTTCCTTCACCCACTGAAGAATTAAAGAGGAGTCCCCGGAGGAGGGGGTGTCTGCATAAGGATCGCCTTCCTAGTCTAAGGGTATCAGCCCAGATTTAAAGGGTACTGTATTTGGTTGGATGGTTTTCTTAAGAGAGGCTGACATTGTTCTTGCATTAATCACCCTTCAAATTGCTAAGAGACAAGTCGGGGGAAGATGGAAAGGGAACCTCTATTAGCAGATGAGAAAATAGATTATGAAAAGCAACTAAGCAAAGGAGGAACAAGGTTGAGGAAGGAGGGCTGTTCCTCCTGGTCAGGCCCCAGGAAGGGTTCTGTTCTTCTGTTCCACTGATCCCCTTTCACAGGCAGATGACAGTGCCTTCCCAGTTTGTAAGAAAGCAAAAACCTGAAGCTGGGCAGAGGGCTTGTCCCAAGTCACTCTGATGCAGGAGAGAGCAGGGCCCCCAAGCAGCTAGGATGAATCGTGGTAGAAGCATCCAGCTGGGTCCACGGGTCAGAATAGGATAGAAACCGTACCTGGAATCCTGCAAGGTGTACAAACAAGGGGGAGTGGATTCTTGCCTGTTCAATATGCACTTGACAGAGACCAGGACTCGTAAGGAAAGTAGGACCTTGCAGCTTCCCCCGCAACCCCCTTTTCATGCATCTCATCGAGGTTGACTGTGCTGTTCCCCCTGAAAGGCAGGATCTAATGTCATCATAATGACCAGAAAGTCACCCTTTTCAAGGTACGCAGTTTTAAGTGGCACCACCCTTTCTCTTGGACCAACATTTCAATGTTGGAAATGAGACGCAGTGCCGGGCAAGGTCACAACTGAAAAGAAATGCCCAACATCCAGGCTCCCGGAACATTCCTATCTTTTTAGGCTTCCCAGAACCTGGGGTGGGTAGGGGAGTGAGAGGAGGGCTTGGGGCTGTTCCTCTCCAGGCCATGATTCCTGCCAGCCCAGGACCGGTCCGATGTCCCAGTAACATACAGGACAGGGGGTTGGGGGTGGGGCTCCTTAAAAAGAACGCAACTGTGGGTTTAGCCTGGCTTCACCTGCAAAATGATCCGTACAGGATAGTGTCCCTGCGACACAATTTTTCCTTCCATCCAGCAGCAGCACTGATCTCAGATATCAGCAAAACAGACATGTGATTGAAGGGATTTTTTTTCTTCAAGAAAAATGTGATCCTCCCACCCAACAATGTTTGATGTCTTGCTCTCCAGTCCAGTGAGCTCACTTCCAACCTTTTGAGGCTCAGAGTAATCCCAGAAACCTGTGGAGCATTGGCACGAAGGTTGTGGCACAGATGCCAACGGACGTGTAGGTGACGAACTTGTAAGGCACTTCGATCTCCAATCTCCGCCTGGCCTCCTTGTTCCGGGCGACCACCTTGAACCACGAGTATAACACCTGCAGGGAGAGATTCTGGACGAGCTGACGCACCAGCAGGATCAACCCAATCCCCACGGTGAATTTGGTCAGACCCAGCATCAGCATGTCCGTGGTGAGCGGTGGGATATTCTGAATGACGGGGAGCGATTCCGCAGGCTCGGACTCGAGCTGGAAAAAATGGTTGATCCAGAATCCTATGGTCACCCCCGCCCCGGCAGCCAGAACGGTGGTGGTGTCCGCTCGGGTTGGGCTGTAGTAATCAGACACGGGGTAATTGTAACACAAGAAGAAGGGCACCACTAGGACACACACGGGGAAGAGGGGGCTGGCTGAGTCCAGGCGATCGATCAGTGTCCAGGCCGGGTAGGTGAGGATGATGAGGACGGCAGTGATCAGGATGCCACCCAGCACGTCCTGCGGGGAGCAGAGAAAAGAGTGAGTCAGCCAAGCATCCAGGCATAATTTCAAGTCAAGTAGGGTTGATTTGATCTTTTTAATTTTATAATAAAATACACATATTTAATAAATATTTTATATTATAAAATAAGATAATAAAATCATTACTTTATAATGCATATTTTCATTTTATTTTTATTTACTTTTATTTGTATCTGTTTTGGCGGCCCTGCGGCATATGGAGTTCCCGGGCCAGGGATCAGATTGAAGCCATAGTTGCAACTTATACCACAGCTGGAATCCTTAATCCCCTGTGCCGGGCCAGGGATCGAATCTGTGGCCCAGGGCTCCCGAGATGCCACCAATCCCGCTGCGCCACAGTGGGAACTCTTAACATACATATTGTTAAAACGTAAAGTTACAAAAATTGGGAGATAGGAGAAATACAAATAGTCATGCCATGCATGTTTGTAATTTCTTCCAGTTTTTCTGTCTTTTGGAATAAATTCTATGTTTTCCTTAATGCATAACTATAGGCATATGGTTCCTTCAGTCTATTATTTTTTTTTCTTTTTTCTTTTTTTTTTTGTCTTTTTGCCTTATATAGGGCCACACCCTCGTCATATGGAGGTTCCCAGGCTAGGGATCTAACAGGAGCTGTAGCCGCCAGCCTTCGCCACAGCCACAGCAACGCGGGATCCGAGCCGCGTCTGCAACCTACACCACAGCTCACGGCAATGCCGGATCCTTAACCCACTGAGCAAGGCCAGGGATCGAACCCACAACCTCATGGTTCCTAGTCGGATTCGTTAACCACTAAGCCACGATGGGAACTCCTCTTTTTTAAAAAATTATTTATTTTATTGTCTTTTTAGGGCCGCACCTGTGGCATATGGAGGTTCCCAGGCTAGGGGTCTAACAGGAGCTGTAGCCGCCGGCCTACACCAGAGCCACAGTAACTCGAGATCTGAGCCACATCTGTGACCTACACCACAGCTCACAGCAACGCCGGATCCTTAACCCACTGAGCAAGGCCAGGGATGGAACCTGGGTCCTCATGGATGCTGGTCAGATTCGTTTCTGCTGAGCCACAACGGGAACTCCATCTTTAGACCATTTTAAATTATGGTTTTCTTTCTTCCTTCCTCTGTACCTCCCTCCTTTCTTCTCTAATTTTTTCCCTCATTCTCTCCCTCCCTCCTTTGCTTCCTTCCTTAAATGCCTTTTCAAATATCTTTAACTCCTCCAAGTCATCCATTTTCTTCTTCCCTTAGGACTTTCACTGCAAACTTCATTACGTGAAGGGTTAATATAACTCATAGATGAATATATCCAAGTCAGGGAATAAGGAGCTTGCTGTGGTTTTGTTATCAAGTTTTGTGTGGATTATTTTGAAAGTTTACAATTAAATAATTACAATGCATTGGAAAATCTGGGAAATATCAAAAAGTGAAACTCATGCATTGTGGAAAATCTTGAAAGCACTGAAAAGTATAAGAAAAAAATATATAGATTCTTATTTCTCACCTAGAGACAACCTTTTCTGAATTTTGGTGTGTTCTGGTATCTTTTTTTTCATATATACATTGAGTAGAATTCAAAAGGCTCGGTCTTTTTCTAATAACTTCATTCTTTCTATTGCTTAGCTTCTAATAAAATGACATCTGACTTGGGAGAACAATGGGTAAGAACTGGACCTTAGAAATAAACCTTGAGGCTCCAGCAAATGTCACAGATTAGAGGGTGTCCGTTCCTCCTTCTGATGCCCATGTGGGAATGGCTGCTGGATGCTAGACCCCGGGCCAGAGGCTTCCATCAGAGCTAAGTAATCGTAATCCATGCCTATGTGGAGCTTATGGTCTGGTGGAGACACGGAAGATTACTGTAGTTTAAGAGGGAAAGAGGTAAGCGTGTGGATCTTGATAGTCCTCCGGGGCTGGAGGGTAGAGTAAACGCTGGTAGGCTGCACCTCGTTCGGGCCCCTGAGTATAGTCCGCTTCCTAAAGCCGACATCTGGGGAGCAACATGAAGCCACTCACTTAGCTCTTACCGGGTCCCAACACGACAAGATTTTACTTGTAAAGGATTATTCTGACTGCAGGAGGACAATGGATAGGAGCGGGCAAGAGTGGGTGGGGGAGACGCCTGCCTCCTCAGAGCAAGCCTTGTGGGCTGCACGCCCTCCACGGGGCACCCTGGGCTTCACTGGCTCTTACTTGTGCCATCATCTTTCCTCAATTATCCCTCAGGCTTCACAGTCTCCCTGATCTTCCTCCCACAACTGTTCCTCCTGTGCTACGATTATGCATGCATGTTGCCTTATTTTTGGGAAAAAAAAAAAAGGAAGCAGCCCTTCACAGAAGCTTCCCAGTTACCAAAACTTGAGCCAAACTCATTGACTGAAATTTCTATACTTATTTCCTCCATGTCTTCAACTTGAAACACAACTGCCGTCTAAACTAGACTTAGATGATACTCTCAAGGGCCACTCACTAGACACTTGCTGGTTTGTTTCTTCCAACATCTGTTTTTGACCCAATAGAGGCATATGTCCCCTTAGGGTTCCCTGAGGTTCTGGAAAATTATGGATCTGGAGCACATGACCAAGGTAGGCCAATCAGTGCATGGTATCTCCTGGTCACAGCCATTGGTGCAGGGCTGGTTGTGTGACCTAATCAGTCCAATCAGACTGAATGGTGGGGGTGTTGCTTGGAATTTACTGGAAAGAGCTATTCTTTCTTCTTTTGAACACCAGCCCCTTTACTTGGCAGGAATTTATTTATTTATTTATTTATTTATTTATTCTTTTGGGGGCTGCACCCACAGCATATGGAGGTTCCCAGGCTAGGGGTCGAATTGGAACTGTAGCTGCCAGTCTACACCACAGCCATAGCAACACCAGATCCGAGTTGCATCTGCTCAAGGTCATGGCCTGGGCAGACAGCAAGGGCTCCAGCGGAGCTATCTTCCCATCGTGGTGTCCAACAGGAAAACAGTGGTGCCCGGGGGCTCAGACTGGTTTCTGAGCACCTGCGAGACTTCCTTTGCAAGGTCCAGCATTTTTTTGTGTGGGCATTCCTTTTAGGTGTGGGGGTTAAACAGAGTTTTGCAGAGGGCTAGAGACTGAGAGTGATCCTGTAGGTGCTCAGGGAAATTCATGTCTTCCACTGTTTCTGTGGGGGGCCCCCCAGGCTCCCTCCGAGGAAGCTCAGAGTCCTCACGACTGCTTCTCCCTCTCATCACCTCTGACCACCCGTCACTAGAGTCCACAGGCTCCTGCTCCTTCTGTCACCTCCAAAGGCCCACTTGCCTGCCTGGACTTTCATTTCCCCATCTGCCTGCCATTCTCCTGCCCACAGCACTAATCACCTTCCAGTTTGCTCTTTCAATAGCATTGGCATCACTTAGGAAGATCATTAAGATACAGATTTCAGAGGACCGCCCTCTGATTCTGATCTGCAGTGTGGTCCTGGGCTCTGCATTTTAACCCCCGAACACAATGCTGATGCAGGGAGTCTAAATAAAATAAACTCTGAGAAATACCAGCCTTTCGAGCTTGGGAGGAGGCGGCAAGATGGCGGAGGAGTAAGAGGTCGCGCTCTCCCTCTCCTACAAATACATCAAAAAACGCATCTAAATATAAAACAAGTTGGACAAATCATCATCTGAATGCTGATCAATTTAAACCTCCAAAAACTGCAAGAAACCCCTGAAATAACTGGGTAGAACAAGTGAAGAAAAAAAAAAGGTGAGAGAG
>PVHT021183688.1:4523916-4535544 GCA_004024745.2 Catagonus wagneri
GGGGGAGGGGTGGGAGGGAGTGGGGGATAACTACTGCTTTAATGATGGAATAGCAAGGAGCTCCAACTGTAATGCACGGGGAACTATATCTAATTACATGTGACAAATCCATATATGTACATGTAATCGGGTCACCACATGGTGCAGTGGGAAAACCTGACAGAAATCTGTAAACCAGCTATAATGCAAAAATAAAAAATAAAAAAGAAAAAAAAAAAAAAAAAAAAAAAAAAAAAAAAAAAAAAAGAAAAAAAAAAAAAGAAATACCAGCCTTTCGATGGAGAGAGTCCTGCATGATATGGGTTTAATTAACCTTTCATACACCAGGGTTCTCTCTCACTACTTTCCCATTTGAACTTTCCAGGCCAGTCAGATAGGTCTACTTGCTTTTCCCAAACATGCCTAGTACAATTTTATCCGAGTTTTGCATTCCTTTTATGTATGACACACTTCAACCATCTCTACCAAGATCTTATCGGCTCATCTAAGGCTCAGCTCAAAAGCTACTTCCTTTCCAAAATATTTCCCGGTTATCTCACAGTTGGGAATAACCTGTCCCTGAACTGAATGTGAAGGTACTTGCTTAAAAGCACTCAGAGAGCCTCTCAAGAATCTTAAGTGGCCTTGGCTGTAGTTGCGTGTTTACACGTTCTTCTCTCGAGCTGATTATAACACTCTGACTGGCAAGGATGGAGTTCTCTCGCGTCTTGACATTATTCCTCAAGCGCAGTGCCATTATCCTTAGCACAGTACCTAACCTATAGACTCGGAGAGACTAGGAGACTAGAGACTAGGAGAATTTAATGCCTTTCTTTTATCCATAATATCCACAATGTTTAAAACCCATTGTTTCGACGCATAAAAGAAAATTCGCCTTCCTTCCTTCTGTCTTCTTTTATAACTGCAGTTACCAAATTCCTGGACATCTGGTTGGAATAGTCTTCCTAAACAATCTTCATAAAGATGAATTCTGTTCATCTTCAAGGCAACAGGAAACTAGACTATTTTGGTCCACGGCTCTAGCATTTGAGGCCAAAGTAATTTTGGCCAACATGCCTGCTGCTGTAGAATTTTTTTCCTTTTATCCACACAGTTGTATTTTTAGCCATAAAAGGTGGTGTTGTAATAGACAATTTAAGTATTTTTGTAAGAAAAATACTTGAACCGTCTCTAATGAATTTGCTAATTAATTGGGGCTCTATATTTCTTTTCTTTTTCTTTTTTGTCTTTCTTCTATTTAAGGCCACACCTGTGGCATATGGAGGTTCCCAGGCTAGGGGTCGAATCTGTGGCCACAGCCACAGCAACTCAGGATCCAAGCTGCGCCTGTGACCTACACCACAGCTCATGGCAACACTGGATCCTTTACCCACTGAGCAAGGCCAGGGATCAAACCTGTGTCCTCATGGATACTAGTTGCGTTCGTTAACCAATGAACCACGATGGGAACTACTATATTTCTAATGAAAGACTTATATTAAACAGCTTCTAAACAGGACAAGAATGCTTAAAAATTCAAGGACAACTTTTTACACTGATTTTTTTCAAGCTATTAAATTCACAGAAGCAAACAAAAAACCTCCCAGAATCTTGATCTCAGGATTGGGCCTGTTGTTTTGATTTTGGCAAATTCTAAATGAGGAGGAGATTTCTTTGGCACTGCACAGTCCTGTGTATGGGAAATGACCTGGGGCCAGAGTGGGAAGAGTTCACAGCTCTCTGGAAAGATGTAGGTGAGCTTCAGAGCAGAAGAGAGGGTATAGGGCACAACACAGAGGTGTGGAGCCACTAGCCAGCACTGGGGTAATTTTGTCCAGAAAAGGTGGATTTGGGAGGTGAAGGCAGGGAGAAGAGTGTGTGTGCTTTATAGGGAGACAGGAACTCTAGGAAAGATGGGTAAAAGATAATGATGCAAAAAGCACGATAAAGAAAAGGCATAAGGGCAAAAACGGCCAAATAAATGTGCTTTACTCTGCAAAAAAAAACACATTTAGAACTCCTTACTGTGGCGCATATATGCAGCGCAGTACTACTCAGCCATAGAAAAGAACAAAATAATGCCATTTGCAGCAACATGGATGCAACTAGAGATTCTCATACTAAGTGAAGTAAGTCAGAAAGAGGAAGACAAATATCATTATCATATCACTTACATGTGGAATCTAAAATATGGCACAGATGAACCTAACTACAAAACAGAAACAGGCTCACAGACATAGAGAACAGACTTGTGGTTGCAGGGTGGGGGTAGGTGGATGCATGGGGAGTTTGGGGTTGGTAGATGCAAACTATTACATTAGAATGGATAAGCAAGCAATGAGCTCTTGCTGTGCAACACAGGAAACTATATCCAATCTCTTGGGATAGAACATGATGGAAGATAGTACAAGAAAAAGAATGTATATATATCTAGGCTGTACAGCAGAAAATGGCACACCAATGTAAATCAACAATACTCTAATAAAAATAAAGAAAAATTCCTTTCCAAGAAGAATGTAATTAGACTAAAAGCATAAAAAATATATAAATTTTTCACCACTTAGACCCAATTATTCCACTCCTAAGAATTTATTCTAAGAAAATAATCCAGAGAAAAAGCCGCTCACAAAGGTTTTTGGGTAATGATGATTTCTGTTGAGTTATTTCAACCTATACTAATTAAGTCTGAAAAGTAACATGTAATGTACCACAGAACAATCAGAAAAGGCAAATAAACAAAAGGAGCATAAAGAATGGCTCACACATCATGATAAGAATCTAGAAAGACATAAATCAAACATCTTATAATGTTGTTTATCCCCTCCGATGAGAGAAAAATACATACTGCTTTCTTATTTAAAAACATAGCAGGAACATTTTCCATTTGAAAGATATAAGTCCAGGAATTCCCACTGTGGCACAGCAGAAATGAAGCTGACTAGGAACCATGTTCATTTGATCCCTGGCTTTGCTCAGTGGGTTAAGGATCTGGTGTTGCCGTGAGCTATGGTGTAGGTCACAGACGTGCCTTGGATCCTGCATTGCTGTGGCTGTGGCGTAGGCTGAAAGCTGTAGCTCTGATTCAACCTCTAGCCTGGGAACTTCCATATGTCACAGGTACAGCCTTTAAAAAAAAAATAAAAGATATAAGTCTACAGCATCCTTTTTATGGTTTTAAAGTATCCATAAGTAATATAATATCAAGCTGAATATAAAATCTACCTAAAGGATGATCCTAATTTTATATAAACATATATAATTTTATATAAACTTATATGTATGGATAAAATATCAGCAGGAAATACACTAAACTATTGAGAAGTTTTCTTCTATTTGGATATCACAGAAGCATGGTTATCTTCCCCAAGCTTTGTAAATATTTTCTAAATTTTCTAGTCAACATGTGCTATTTTTATTATAATGAAAATATAATACAGACGAAAAATTAGGATGTTAAAATCTGAATGTAGGTGAAAACAGAAATAATCAACTGATGCTTATAAATTTTAACATTATGCAAAAAAAAAAAGAAAAAAGAAATGCCCTCACAAATCTATGCAATAATCAAGATACCATTCTTCCATGATGTAACATTTAGAATAAAGGCATATAAGATGTGTTGCCAGCGCTACTCTACAGATCACATTGAAATATAATAAACCTTTAATTCAATTTACCGTCAAGGTTTAAAGAAAGCCTTTTAAATTATTTAGGGGAAAAAATCATTTTACAAACCTAATATTTTCTAAAGTTAAAATGCAGAAAGATCTAAATCCCTTTGATTTATGTGCCCATTCTCATTTTCGGTTATAAAAGTTAGTGTGTAGATAAAAGCTTGAGCTTTATTATGCCCCATTACAGAAAACAATAATAAAGACTGGCAATCTAAAGTGTTTAGGAAACAATCCTAATAGAGCTATCTCAAGCATCAGAACCAATTTTAGTGAGTGCTTACATAAACACATAAAACAGTGTTTTTATTCTGCGCCAAACAGAAACACTCCTCCCCTTGGTAAACATCTCTAAATATTTCAACGGCAGGCCCTAACCTTGAGAACGCCCAGCATTTGTGCATTCTGACCCTATATCGCATTCCCATATGCGGTTTACTCGACAAATTTACATTCTATCTCCAAACATCTTCACTGAAGAATGCCATTGAGGGGACCAGCACAACACAAGGTTAGCCCACTGGAAAGAAGGGGAGAACAAACCTATTCATTCAATTGTTGGGAAAGAATGCATTCAGATGTTGGAACCATTTATGCCGAGAACTCTATGATTCTGGCATCTTCCCCTCTGCCAGGTCCCCCGCTGTGAATGTGAAGGGCCCTCTCTGTCCTTGGCTGCCTTCACAGAGCAAGCTGAAGCCAGGAGCTGAGTAAAAGCCAAGACCCACTTCTTTGTAGATGCAATGAATGCTCTGAATGCAAGCAGACCCTGACATTAAAACAAACTTTAAAAAAACCAAAACAACCCTCAAACCCTACAGTTGTTTTAGAAATTAATTTTGAGTTAAGGATCAATGTTTCCCAGTTAATGCACTCAGAAGACTTACTCTTTTCCATGCTTGCTCACAATTAATTCAATTTCTGAGAATAATGCAGATGAGTTTCAATAGAAGCCAAATGGCAAGAGGGAGGCAACATTGTTCATGAATATGAATATACATGATTACAAAGAGAAACCCACTTGTTCTGTAATTAGCATATGTATAGGGGAGAAAGAGTGAATGCATAAGTTCAAAAATATGAATTTCCTATTGAAACACACCAGCGTCCACAGGGATCAATCAAAGCAGGAAGCAAATTTCCCTCACCACGTGGTGTGAGCATAAGCAGTAGGGTCCCCTGATATCAGCTCTATCAGGCCCTTTGCGTGGCCACTCTCTCCTCTCTTCATGACTGTTCTGTCAGCCACCTCAGATACCCAGGCACAAATCGAGGACTCAGGATCCCAAGGTGGGGAAATCTCCAGTTATACAGAGAAGGCTTTGTAAAAGATACTTTGAAAACTCACTGGAGCTCAGGAATATGGAGGTAGAAAAAGGTACGCCAGCTTCCGCCTTCTGCAACTTTAGAATAAATGCCCACTTGGAAAGTGAACATATTTAAACCTTCATTAGAAATTACATTCACATTTTTTTAACAGAAAAATGGTTTTCTATAAGTGTAAGAAAAATTGTACAAAACTTGAGTGCATGGCGGAAAACATCCTTTCAAGGTCTTATGGAGACAAAGGCCACCAAAGATGATAGAAGGAGTAATATTTTGTTCTCATCACCCTTTACTATTGAGTAAAGGTCTCAGACTTTGTGACGTGACAGGCTAGCTGGTAGATAGAGATGTAAATAATTTTTTTTCAGGGGAAATGATAACCCCAAAGCTAACAGTTACTAGCTTTGTATATAACCCAGTAATCATAAAGTAATATTTCTTAATTAAGTTGTCTATACATATTTAGATCTTGTTTATATCTGACTGGTTCCTTCATTAAGTACCTAACTGAATAAAATCTTTGAGATACTCATTTTATATTTGAATAAGACTTATGATTTTACTGTTTAAGAATTATAGTCCAGCAAGTAGGCAATGATTTCAGTGTTTATTCATATGACTAAATTAACTTGAATGGTTGAATATACATATCCCATGTCATGGCTACATTATTTTTTCTTGTTTTTTCCCTTGCATACTCTTTTTAAATGGCACTGGTTCGCTAAAAAAAAACAAAAAAAATCAATAAGGCAGGTGTTATGTTTCTTAATGTGATGATTTAATATTATCGCATGTTTTTCATAATATCAGTATTAACTAGAAAGGATTAAGGTATACTATATATTGCTAAATTGTAGTCCATGTACAGCATGATTTAGGAAATAATCTCTTACTTGTCTTGGCTTCACAGACTCTAACAAGTCCAAACAGTAGATCTTCATGAAACAGATAGTTTCCCCACCCATAATTCGCATTAGTATGAACAGCTCTAACTAAAACGAATCAGAGGGCTTGGCAGGTCAACAGGATTATGACATTAGATGAAATGAACTTCACAGGCAGGTTATAACATCATCTTTGACAACTGCTAAGCAGCTTGCAAGAATGACAAGCACAGGGAAGGGCAATCTGCTAGAAGACACAAAGACACTGTCAAACATCTAAGCGATTTTTCTCAAATCTGGGTGGGCAGAGGGGCCTCTGAGCAGCAAGGGAACAGAAGAAAGTCATGTTCAAATGTAACATAATTGTTGAACAGGCCCATGCAGGTTGAAATTTAGTTGGCCTCATCCCCTTATTTGCTGGGATGTTGTATAGACTGTTTCACAGTGTTTTTCCACCTGTATCTTGCATTCAAGTCCACTGGGAAGTTGTTCAAAATGCAGAATCTAATTCAGTAGGTCCAGGTGGGGTCTGAGAATTCTAACAAGCTCCCAGGTGATGCTGAGGCTGCGGGGCAGGGGACCACACTGTGCAGGGGATCTCACTTCCCTAAATTGCAGAGGCCAACACATGGTGAACATGGCAGATCAGAGCTTCTCGAGTGCTCTCTTGAAACACACATAAAAAAATAAAACCCTCTGAATTATATGAGTATTTAAGTATATATGGTATTTAAGTGAGTACTGTAAAAATGTGATTGATAGCATTGCTTTTGAAAGCCCTGCAGTGACATTCCAGTGAAGAAACATTTGAATGTAAAGAGGTCCTAGAGAAGAATCTGAAAATTCTTTGTAGACATCGTGACAGGAGTACTCAGATTTGGAGGAAAAGTAACCCTGTCTCAGTCCTTTGTCACTGACCCGAGGCATGCTGGCTCAAACCCTTGAGTCCAGGCTTCCCCGTGCGAAAACAGAACTCCCAAAGAGAATCCTTTGCAGCCCGTGTTTCACACTAGGAGCTGGAGATTACAAGAGACTTGCAAAATATCAGTCTCACTCTGCAGACTGTTCTAGGGCTGTCGCATATGGCCACGTCATGTTAGTGATGAAGCTGCACAATCTCAGTTACAGAAACTGCCACTTCCTTGTCATCTGTGTGTCAAGTGAGAAGAAGCTAAAGCTCTACAACTTTATTAACATGGAGAAACCAGATCCAAGATACTATGAGGCACAAGACTGTGGTCATCATTGACCCTTTGTTTTCACATGTGCGGTGAGAGCTCAGGTGTGTGGGGTGGAAACCAAACGGTGCAATAAATCCGTGCACATGAAATAATTTTACGGAGGTTTTGGGGTTGAAAAAAAAAAGAATTACAGCATTTACAGGAAGCGCTGTGTGCTTTTACAAAGATGATGTATGGAGTGTTTATTTCCTTTCCAAGTGAGCATGTTTATGGAGCATTCCCACAGACATACACAAACACAGACCTCAGTAGTGTTTCATGATTAAAATTAGGCTCTGGACCTTTAGCTGACTTTCAGAGTATAGGAGGCAAGGCAGCTACTTTGCTCCTCTACATCTGTCTTCTGGGCCTCATTCAGTGGTCATTCAATCACCAGCAGGGCATACCTGGGTAGTGAGACAAATTCTCAGGCAGTTTGATGGCTGTGATGGAGAAACCACCCATTTGCCCTTTATGGCAAGCTAGCCACTGCCATGTCTCTCCACAGGCAACTTGGCCCAGCTCAGCTCTCTAAACCCTTAAAGGTGAATTTCTTATTCTGAAACAGCATCACGGAGAAGATGGATGGATGGATGGATAGTTTCATTTCTCAATCAGATTTGGGAGGCAGGGTCACACTGACTAAGAGGAATTTTGCAAATCAGTGGTTTGCGAATTTTTAAGTTGATTCCCAATGAAAGGACCAAAGACAAAAGTTCTTTGAAACTCATGTATTCGTCTTATTGCCAAGATCCACATTAACTGCGGTTTGGTTTAAAAAAAAAAAAAAGAATGCAAGTATCCAGCAGAAAAAGAAGTTATTCGACACAACAGCATCTAAAAGCTTCCTTTTCTTGTAGGAAATCCTCATGTAAATTATAATAGAGCTCAAATATTTCTTTATGTATTCATTTGACAGCTATCATGTGCTTTTATTTTCAGTTATTACACACCAAGAAATATAACAGGATAGAGGAATAAGATATAGTCTCTACCCATTAGACAAAAATAGCTTTATTATTTTTGTCAAAATAATTCAAGCTCACTATTAAAAATGCATTTCAGAGCCTTCTGTCCATAACCAACTCCCCTGGCCACACACGTAATTTTACAGCTAATGGCCCTACACTGTATGCGCTGTTCTGTAACCTGTTTTTCATTGATAACGTCATACACATTTTTTAATGGCGATATCACATTCCACTCTATAGAAATACTATACTTAATTACATCTGATTGATTGATTTAGTGTATTCTCATTGTTTGCTGTTAAATACATTAATGAACACTCTGGAGGGATAATAGAGAATGGTAATTAAAAGCATGGATTCTAGGAGTTCCTGTTGTGGCACAACAGAAATAAATCCGACTAGGAACCATGAGGTTGCGGGTTTGATATCTGGCCTCGCTCAGTGTTTTAAGGTTCTGGCGTTGCCGTGAGCTGTGCTGTAGGTCTCAGTCGCAGCTTGCATCCTGCATTGCTGTGGCTGTGGCTGTGGCTGGCAGCTGTAGCTCGGATTTGACCCTTGGCCTGGGAACCTCTATATGCCATGAGTGCAGCCCTAAAAAGAAAAAAAAGAGAAAAAAATAGCATTGATTCTCAAGTCAAATTGCTTGATTTTAAGCCTCAGTTCAGTCTCTTACCAACAATATAGCCTTAGTCAGGTACTTAACCTCTCTATGCCTCATCTGTAAAACTGGGATGATAATAATAGTACCCCCCTTAAAGGGTCACTATTAACTATCTGTTAGCTATTGGTAGTTAGTACAAGTAAAGCATTAGCATGGTGCCTGGCAGATATAAGTGCTTTATAAATATTTGCTATTGTTACTTTTACTTTTATCCCTGTGCTTTATAGGGAAATGGGCTAGGAGCCTAGAAGGCTATGAATGTATAATTTAGATCTTATATTCTACAAGGTACCCTCCAAAAAGCTTATACCAGTGGATTATCTATAACTTTAAAAACAGTACTATGTCCAATCTCTTGGGTTAGAATATGATGGAAGATAGTATGAAAAAAAGAAAGTATATATATATATATGTATGGCTATGTAAATTTGCTGTACAGCAGAAATTGAAGGGAACATTGTAAGTCAGCTATAATAAAAATTTTAAAAAGAAAAAAGAAGTAAAATCAATAATACACAAAACAAACAACAACAACAACAAAAAACAGTCATCCTTGCTTGGCAGGGATGAGAACTGGAAATTCACTGCCGGTCTAACCAAGCTGGCTACGCTGATTTAGTGCACATTGTGGGCAGGTGAAAACGTCAAGGATCCAGTCCAGGGACACTGGAGGAGATGACACAGAGAATTCTACACCTAGCAAAATGAAAGCAAAATAAAGACATTTCCAGAAAAAGGAAAATGGAAGGAATTACTGCCAGCAGAACCATGCTAAAAGAAACACTAAACAGAGTAATTCAGGCAGAAGGAGAGATACTAGGTGGACGAATATGTAGGAAGGAATGAGGAACAACAGAAAGGATAAATATGTGAATAAACCTAAATGTACATTAACTGTATAACAATAAAAATCAGTCCTTGTGGGCTTTAAATATTTGTAGAAATAAATTTCATTTAATAACCCACTCTTCCCAGGAAGTGGTAAAGGTATTAATTTGCATTTGACACTCACAAATCAAGGATACATGTTGTAATCTCTTGTGTAGCCACTAAAAGAATTGAAAATGCTTTACAATAAGCTAATAGAGGAGAGAAAATGAAAGAGTTAACATACATGATTAAGGAGTTCCTGTCGTGGTGCGCAGTGGAAACAAATCCAACTAGGAACCACAAGGTTGTTAGTTTGATCCCTGGCCTTGCTCAGTGGGTTAAGAATCTGGCGTTGATGTGAACTGTGGTGTAGGTCGCAGACATGGCTCGGATCCTCTGTTTTTGTGGCTGTGGCATAGGCTGGCAGCTGTAGCTCTGATTCGACCCTTAGCTTGGGAACCTCCATATGCCATGAGTGCGGCCCTAAAAAGCAAAAATAAATAAAGAAATAAATAATTAAAAAAAATATATGACTAATACAAAAGACCAAAAAGGGACAAAGAAAAACAGGTGCGGAAAAGTTAACTGAGAACAATATGGTAGATTTAAATCCAAATGTATCGAATCACATTATGTGACGACAGACTAAATACACTAATTAAAAAGCATATAACAACAAACTAAATACACCAATTAAAAAGCAAAGGTGTCAAACTAAATTAAGAGACACAATGCAAATATAAGGCTACAGAAAAGGCAAAAGTAGAGGGATGGGAAATGCTTTGCAAATGCTCACTGAAACAAAGCTGATATTGCTATATTAATATTAGACACAGTAAGCTTTGAGGCAAGAAACAGTCCTAGAGACACAAAGGACATCTTATGATTGGTAAAAAGGGTCAACCTACTGAAGACGCAACAATTTAAAAACCGTATGTAACAAATAACATAGCTTCAAAATATGTCAAGGTGCAATCGACGGATTACAAGGAGAAATAGAAAAATTCACAAAAGGAGTGGAAAATTTTTATACACCTCTCTTAGAAATTCACAGAACACACAGGAAAAATAAATCACTGAGGATATAGGAGTTTGAAAAATACAATTTAAAAAATGACCCGACATCTAAAACACCATATGTAGCAATTACACAAGGTACAACAATATGTGGGGAAATAAAGTAAATCTCAACAAATTTCAAGAAATGGAAATCATATAGAGTATCTTCTCTGACTACAGGAAAATTAGGCTACAAATAAAATTTAAAACAATAATTAGAAAACTCCCAAATAACTGGAAATTTAAGTAATACACTTCTAAGTAACCCATAGCAGAAATTAGAGCATATTTTCAAATGAATGATAATGAAAATAATTTATTAATACCTGTAGGATGCAATTAGACATATTTTTAGAGATAAATGTAGAACCTATAATGATATATTGGATAAAGAAAGGTTAAAAATCTATGATTAAGAATCTACTTCAGAGATTGGATTAAGATGGCGGAATAGAAAGACTGGAACTCAACTTCTCTCCCGAAAAACAGCAAAAATACACCCAAATGCCGAGCAACCTTCAACCAAATGGACTGTAAACTTCCAAAAAAGATACTCTGCTCCAGAAGACACAGCGGAGACCACATCAAGAGGTAGGAGGGGCGATTAGGCGATAGAAGCAACCCCATACCTCCCGGGTGGGAAGCCCCACAGACTGGAAAGTAACTGCATCACAGAGACTCAGCTACAGGACTGAGAGTTCTGAGCCTCACGTCAAAACCCCACGCCTGGGGATCGGGCACAGGGAGAAAGAGCCCCTGGAGCATCTGGCATTGAAGGCCGGAGGGGGTTGTGTGCAGGAGCTCCACAGGACTGGGGGAAACAGAGACCCCACTCTTGAAAGGCACACACAGACTTTCATGTGCACCGGGTCCCAGGGCAAAGCAGTCTCCAGAGCAATCTGGGTGGAACCTGACTGCAATTCCTGGAGGATCTCCTGGGAAAACAGGGGTGACTGTGCCTTGTTGTGGGGGAAGGGCATTGGAGGT